>JAVIAB010000008.1:58056742-58171742 GCA_032433765.1 Megaustenia siamemsis
AACAACACTACCAACACTAACAACAACACTACCAACACTAACACTAACAACAACACTAACAATAACAACAACAACAACACTAACAACAACACTACCAACACTAACAACACTAACAACAACACCACCAACACTAACAACAACACTAACAACAACACTACCAACACTAACAACAACACTAACAACAACACCACCAACACTAACACTAACAACAACACTAACAACAACACTACCAACACTAACAACAACACTAACAACAACACTACCAACACTAACACTAACAACAACACTAACAATAACAACAACAACAACACTAACAACAACACTACCAACACTAACAACACTAACAACAACACTACCAACACTAACAACAACACTACCAACACTAACAACAACACTAACAACAACACCACCAACACTAACAACAACACTAACAACAACACTAACAACAACACTAACAACAACACCACCAACACTAACAACAACACTAACAACAACACTACCAACACTAACAACAACACTAACAACAACACCACCAACACTAACAACAACACTAACAACAACACCACCAACACTAACAACAACACTAACAACAACACCACCAACACTAACAACAACACTAACAACAACACCACCAACACTAACAACAACACTAACAACAACACCACCAACACTAACAACAACACTAACAACAACACCACCAACACTAACAACAACACTAACAACAACACCACCAACACTAACAACAACACTAACAACAACACCACCAACACTAACAACAACACTAACAACAACACTACCAACACTAACAACAACACTACCAACACTAACAACAACACTACAACACTAACAACAACACTAACAACAACACCACCAACACTAACAACAACACTAACAACAACACTAACAACAACACTAACAACAACACCACCAACACTAACAACAACACTAACAACAACACCACCAACACTAACAACAACACTAACAACAACACTACCAACACTAACAACAACACTAACAACAACACCACCAACACTAACAACAACACTAACAACAACACTACCAACACTAACAACAACACTAACAACAACACCACCAACACTAACAACAACACTACCAACACTAACAACAACACTAACAACAACACCACCAACACTAACAACAACACTAACAACAACACTACCAACACTAACAACACTAACAACAACACCACCAACACTAACACAACACTACCAACACTAACACTAACAACAACACTAACAATAACAACAACAACAACACTAACAACAACACTACCAACACTAACAACACTAACACTAACAACAACACTAACAATAACAACACTAACAACAACACTAACAACAACAATACCAACACTAACAACAATACCAACACTAACAACAACACTAACAATAACAACACTAACAACAACACTAACAACAACAATACCAACACTAACAACAATACCAACACTAACAACAACACTACCAACACTAACAACACTAACACTAACAACAACACTAACAATAACAACAACAACAACACTAACAACAACAATACCAACAACAATACCAACACTAACAACAACACTAACAATAACAACAACAACAACACTAACAACAACATCACCAACAACAATATCAACAACAACACCAACAACAACACCACCAACAACAATAACATCAACAACAACAACAAAACAACAACACCAACAACAACAACAATTCTAACAACAACAACACTAACAACAACACTAACAACAACACCACCAACAACAATAACATCAACAACAACAACAAAACAACAACACCAACAACAACAACAATTCTAACAACAACAACACTAACAACAACACTAACAACAACACCACCAACAACAATATCAACAACAAAAAACAACAACACTAACAACAACAACAATACTAACAACAGCGGCAACCACAACAATAACAACAACTACAACAACAACAACAACAACAGAAAAGTGTAAAATACGCCAAAGAAAAATCTCTGGTACCTAATAAAAGTAAAGTACCCCCCGTCACGCCAAGTGGCGTATAGGGAAATATGGTGTTAGTGACCCTATATTTTACAGACCTTCAGCACATGATTTTTGGGGTAATGTGGTCGGTATTACGCCCGTGCTGTTTTACTTTCCTAGAAAAAATCCGGTACCCATTTAAGGCTGGGTGAACCCGGAGCCGTCGGTTGGGATCGAACCCTACCCCTTGTCCGTAGTAGTCCAGTTCACTAACCACTGAGCTATCGCGGCTCCTACTAATTTTTAGGGAATTAGTAAAACCCAGGTGTCCTCGCCAGGGTACGAACCCCGGCTGTTGCCGTGGTAAGCCAACCGCCTATCGATTGCGCTAACCGGACACCCTTCTGGTACCTAATAATTTTTAAAAATTTTAATGTGACCAGAAACCGTGTGGAAGTCTGCTTGACTCTGCAAATTATGTGGTCAACATACGAACACGGAATCGAATTTTAGAATGAAAGGTTGTAGGAATTTCGTTTTGTTTGAGCAAAGAAGGTGAGTCTCCGAGTTCCTGGGTATTTTGTTTTAACAAACCAAAATATATACAAGGGAAATAATTTATATGAAACGACAGGCAACTAGCATAGTTATAGTGTCCCTTACAGTTCATTTTTTTAAATTCAAATTCTCATCTCCGTATTCCTCTCCTTTATTGTTTTATCTATATTCCTATCACTGGCAATTATATAATTTTATTATGTAAAACATATTTTCCGAGATTTCTATTTAAAATTGTATATCTATTAACATTTTAAACAGTAAATATGTGGGTTATATGCATTTATATATTTTTCGTCCGGTTAAGTCAATGAAAACAGGAAACACTACACCCACGCATGTACACTGAGTGATTCGATGAGCATGATAAAAAAAAAGTGGAGGCGGGCTCTGTACGTATGCAATGGGTAGAGTCATTGCAGAAATCCAAAATACGTAAGGTCACATTTTTCTATGTTCCTGGACATGTGGGAGTACGGGGAAATGAAAGAGCGGACAGGTTGGCTAATTGCGCTGTCGTTGAGGACGGGCAACCAATGGATCGGGCGGACATCATCAATGCCCTCCGAGATGTGGGAAGAGCACATGACTTCGATAAACACAGATCCACGTCACTTCTTCGGATGATGGAGATGGGAGTTAAGATGGGCACAGCCATAAATGAGAAACTTAGTGGGCGTGTAAGAAGACTTATCAACCAACATAGAACTGGAGTCATCAGTTGCTGGCCACTCCGGGACTTGCTGAGGAGGGATCTGAGCACCTATGGACATGTTCGGAGTGCAATGATGATGACCCGCAAATAACTGAATAACTCAAAACAGGAAACAGCGCATAAGTTATTGGGTAATGTAATACCCACATACATGACTTACCTATTCCATTATTAATTTGTGGAGAGTAGAAGAAGGGAGTGACAGCCTGAGTAGTTACATTAACAAATAAATGTACGAGTGGTAAAATACAATGGAACTGGTTTCTAATGCAATCAGTGAAATGATGATAATTGTTCTTATAAAGTTACTTCTTTTATTCTTTTGATTAAAACAAAGGTGGGTTCACATTGTGTACATCACTTCACAATTACAATGTCATGATTGTTTGCTTTAGTATCTAGAGTTCTCTATTCAGCTTTAGTATCTAGAGTTCTCTATTCAGCTTTAGTATCTAGAGTTCTCTATTCAGCTTTAGTATCTAGAGTTCTCTATTCAGCTTTAGTATCTAGAGTTCTCTATTCAGCTTTAGTATCTAGAGTTCTCTATTCAGTTCAATCTCGGCTCGCAATCTCTTTCATTGTTTTCCTTCCTCGTTTATTTTTCAGCGTCGAGGTGTAGATATAGTTTGCTGTCTTTTGCTCTTCTGTTTGCCTCTACTGAATGGATGAATAATATGTTTTAACTGGCAGGAGATTGAATATGTTACACAACTTTATATCTCGTGGCTAACGTTGCTGCATTCATTTTTTTTTTTTAAATAATAATGGGAAACTACATGTAATGTTGTTAAAAAAAAAAAAAAAGATTTGTGACATGGAACATAATATGAACGAGTAACATCAAAAGATGGACAAATCAGCCTATGACAACCTGCACCATCAAAGCAAGAGACAGAGCAGAATGGCGCTCCACGGTAGCCAACCTTCGTTGCGGAGAAGGCACTCGATGATGATGATGATGAAACACTCCCACAGGAGCCCTTTAAATAAAAGTTGGACGGCAAATAAAAGTGATAATCTAAGGAGCGTTAAAGAGACTACTACATATAAGACACATAAATAAAAACATATAACTTCTAGTGTGTTTTTACGTATATACATACAATGACAGCATGCCTTTTGTTGATAATGTGCAAATCAATTCAGAGGATGAGATATGTTTACAGCACTCGGAAAAATTGACAAATAATCAACAATACATGGACCGAAGCAGGATCGAACCCGTACTCAGTGGCTCAGCACCTTGCAACGAAAAGCCAAACTCTAGGGAACACTGCCACTCAGCTGTCCATGTATTGTTCTTTTTTCTTTCTGTTGTTGATTATTTGTAATTTTTTCCGAGTGTTGTAAATATACCTCTTTCTCTGAGTTAATTCGCCATTTATCGTCTCGGAAGTTTCTCTCTGTAATAATCTATCTATCTATTGACCTTTCGAGCCGTAGCCGGCCCATAGGGCGTAGACCAAGATACACCTTCTCATATCTGAATTTTTGTTCTAGCAGTTTTCAATTCTTTTAAAGATATTTTATCAGATCTCGCCATTTGTCTCTGTTCTGTGCAAGCAGCTCTATCTCATTGAGGGAGCCGAATCCTGCTGTTCTTGCCTCTATCATCAATGTTCTTCTCAGTGTCTCCCTGGGTCTTTCTCTTTTTCTCTTACCTGTTGTTTCCCATATGAGGGCTTGCTTTGCTATTCCGTTATTATCTCTTCTCATCACATGTCCAACATATGACCATCGTCTTTTCTTTATTACTGAAGATATTAGTGGTTGATTGGCGATTTCTCTTATTTCCTCGTTTCTGTAATAATACTCATTTATTATTATTTGTCTCCTTGCTGGTAATGTAAAGACTAAAACTATGATCATAAACAAACAAAAAATACTCAAAATCCACACGTTGATTTCAAAATTGAAGGAATAGACCTGGAGACAGTTCAGAGCTACAACTACCTTGGACATACTATAACCAGTGATGGAAAATGTACAACTGAAATAAACAAAAGAATAGGTATGGCAAAAAGTAATTTTAATGTCATGAAGAACATATTAACATCAAAACAAATAACACCAAGGCTAAAACTAAGAATAGCAAAATGTTACATCTTCTCAATATTCTTATATGGTGCAGAAACATGGAAATTAGATAAGAAAACAGAGCAGAGAATTTAAGCCTTTGAAATGTGGATCTATAGAAGAATAGGTAGAGTTGGATGGAAGGAAAAGAAAACAAACGATGAAGTCTTAAAACAACTAAAAATGAAAAGAGAACTACTAAACACAATTCAAACAAGACAAATGCGATTTTTGGGCCATGTTAAAAGATACAACAGCCTACTAAAAGTAATCTTAGAGGGGAAAATACAAGGTAAAAGAGATAGAGGGAGACCAAGACTAATATGGACGAGTATCATCAAAAGATGGACAAATCAGCCCCTACGACAAAACTGCACCATCAAAGCAAGAGACAGAGCAGAATGGTGCTCCATGGCAGCCAACCTTCGTTGCGGAGATGGCACACGATGATAATGATGATGCTGATAATGTGAAGGCCGTGACCTTTGAACTTTAACCTGACCTGTGTATGAGACGTTATGTAACACTAACACCATGTTGGAGCCAGCGCTCAATTTTCGCTAAAATAACGAGAATGTCGGCCGAACATTCAGGAAGACATACAGAGATCTGGAGAAACACAACTTATTCGAATAACAGCTATTTGATAATCACCGTATCAGCCGTGTTTTTCTATATTTTATCACAAATAATCGCCGTGCTTCTAACTCCACCTTCTGTTGGTCGTTCCCTGACAACAGCTTGGAGATGGAAGAATGTCTCTGTCTCCTTCATGCATTCCGTCAGCTGCAGTTGCTGGACAATTTTGTGGTATGAATTATAATTAATCAAGTTTGTATGGCGTATAATTGTAACAAATAATAGTTATATTATCATCAAGTAAGGGGCTACTGGCGTAGGTGATCATGTCTTTCCACAATTTTCGATCTCGGCAGTTATTTTTTTTATTTATCATTTCTGTTGTTGACCTTCTGCCAAGCCATTCTCTATGATTTAATGATTCTTCTTATTATTCTCTTAGACTCAAGACTCATAAAAGCTGTCTGTTATTTTTTCTCTTTGCTTCCCTCTATCTCTTCGTCCCTCAATTTTTCCAGTTGTTACAATATATTCCAGTTGTTCTCTTCTCATAACATTGTCAAAAAATGATGATTGTTTCTTCTTCCTAATATTGGAAATTAGCTCTCTGCTTTGGCCTCTTTCAGAAACTTGAGAAACGTTTTTTTCATTACTTCTCTTCTTCAAAGTTCTTCTTAGCTGACCAAGTAATAATACTAAACTTGGGGTTTGCCATTTAATTTAGAAATCTATTGCAAACTAAAGTTACTAATTCAGAATAAAAAAAAAAAGATTTTATTAAAATAAAATAATTAAAATACTTAAAATAATATTACTATAAAAAACACTGTACTGTATGTAATGTAATGTATTTATTTAATAATATAGATAATTATAGTATATAAGTATAGCTATACTATAATAGTTATAGTTCATAAATTAATTAATCATGGTTATGATGGCTCTTCATCAAGATATCATTTTCATGACTATCATAAGCACAGTTTTGAGTTTAAAATATAAGTTAATGCTAATATCTTTTAAAAAATGTTCCTTTTTTCATTTGTGTTTATTATTCGTGTATTACAAAAATTAACAATTTGATATTTCATCAAATGTTTAAATTAATATGTCCAGGAAATATGAACGGCATTAAACAGTTAGTTATTTTAGTTACTTTAGACATTAAATCACTAAAAGTGAAGTCACAGATTAGTTACTAAAATTGATCTTGATCCTTCCCAAACTGTTAGACTTGGCATAGGTCCCATAGTTTTTTTTTTGTTTTTTTTTGCCATCCATCTCTATTCTGGGTCAGATGTTTGATCTTATATACTACTGAGTCGCTGCTTGACAACTTTGCTTCTCTTATAAGTGTTCTTTTCAGTGTCTCTCTAGGTCTTTTTCTGTATCCTGGTGTTTCACATGAAAGAGCCTGTTTTGAAATTCCCTTGTCTCCTCTCAGCAGTGATTAATATTACATTAGAATGATTAAACAAATTCCAGTAATAGTTCATTTACATGTTATATATACATCATATATATAGACTTATAGTATTTAGCTACACTACATTAGACATTAAAAACACACAGATAATTTTTTGTAATGTATAGACTTGTATGGCCTACAGAAGATACAATATATATTATAATATATTTTGTATATATATAATATATATATTTGGTGCTTACAGTCAATAGGCACTAATTGTACATGTATCATACTTTAATTTCATTGTATTATATTAAAAGTGCTACTGAGTATTTTAGTTAACCAACAATAGATAGTTAAATACTATGGTAATTTTTGTACAAATATGATATTCACAACAGCGGATAATATCAGACGACCTGCTCAAATCAATATTCATAGCCCTACCAAAGAAATCTGGTGCGAGTGAATGTGATAATCAGTGCACAGTAAGCCTTATGAGTCATATGACTAAGGCATTACCAAGAATCATCATGCGAAGAGTGTGAAATAAAATCAGTCCAGAAATTAGTGATGAACAGTGTGGTTTTGTTGGAATTAAATATACAAACAATGCCATATACATCAAAGGATCTTTAGTAGAAAGAGCCATAGAGTTGAAAATAGATCTATACCTATATTTTATAGATTATACCAAAGTTTTTGACTATGTAAAGCACCAAGAAATAATCAAAATTTTGAAGGCATAAACGTAGACAGCAAAGATCTAAGAATAATAAATAACATGTACCGGCAACAAACAGTGGACATGAGAACTGGAAATCAATTGGGAATTTTTCAACAAATAAAACAGAAAGTTTGGCAAGGTTGTATGCTGTCACCAGATTTATTTAATATGTATAGTGAGATTATTTAACATCCATAAGGGGCATGCCTGGAATAACAATTGGAGGTAATAACATAATATAAATAATCTAAGGTATGCTGATGATACAGCCTTAATCGCTAAAAGTGAAAATGAGTTACAAGAAATGTTAGACATAATAGGGAAGGAAAGCAAAAATAAAGTACTCTGCCGTAATCATTTTTTGGCTATGCAAAGAGAGGGGAACAGCTAGAATATATTGTGACAACTGGGAAAATTGAGGGACAAGGAGACAGAGGGAAGCAAAGAGAAACAATGTCAGACAGTTTAAGAGAATGGCTTGGCAGAAGGTCAACAACAGAAATAATAAATAACTGCCGAGATCGAAAGTTGTGGAGAGACATGATCACCTCCACCAGCAGGCATGATACTTGACGATGATAATGGTGATATCTATGCCTTTTGGTTAAACAAATCCATCTGTGGTATGGATAGATATCTAATTTAATCATTTCTACCTGGAAAGTGGCCATTTTTGGCCAAGGGTCAAGGTCTTTGCTGATTTTGATTTTTTTTTACAAAAAGTACACAAGGGTTTAAGATTTGATGTACTGTCCTTTCCCTTTCCCAAATTCACCCTCTTCTTCAGCTATAATATCACGTAATTCAACATTTAGTCTGTTGTGGATTATTTTCAGCATAACTTTACTTTGATTACTGATGTTTTAAATATTTTATTATTTGCTGTTTGGATTGTTTAGCTTCTTTGAGCGACCAGACATGGCAGAAGACTTGATTACAGTCAACACACAACTTTCACACAGCCTTGTATCATTTTCTATAGGCAAGTACCGTTGGTTACATTATGTTTGTGGTTTACAAAGTTTGTTATTCTAGAGTTTTCAAAGACCCTTTCAGGGTAATTACATATCTTCTATTTTTATATAACAGTTAAAACTAATATCTATGAGTTATTCAGAAGTAAAAAGCAGGAAAGCTCAGGCCAAAATAGCATTTCAGGAAATGAAAAATATCTTTTTCAACAAATGCAACAAATCTATGTCAATAGAAGTAAGAGAGTTCATCAGTGCTATATAGAACCAATTCTGACCTATGGAAACGAATCATGGATAGTAGACAAACAAATGAAAAGATGATTAGAGGCCACAGAGATGGCATTTCTCAGAAGAATGCTGAAAGTTCCCTGGACAGCTGAAAAAACCAATGAAGAAATTAATATATAGGGAATATAGTGTTAGTGACCATCATTTTTACAGACCTTCGGCACATGTTAGTGACCATCATTTTTACAGACCTTTGGCACATGATTTATTGGGTAATGTGGTTGGTATTATGCCCGTACCCCTTTACTTTCCCAGAAAAAAAATTCAGTACCCATTTAAGGGTGGGTAAACCTGAAAGCCATCAGTCAGGATTGAACCCGACCTCTTGTCCTTTGTAGTCCAGTCTACTGCTGAAATGCTCATACAGTTGTTTTACTATACTGAAAGGTAAAGGTAAAGTACGAGACTTGAATCGGCGTCTTAGCACGCGAGTTTCCACCCATATGTGCTCGGCCGCCTATCCAGAAATGTTCTGAGATTTCTGGATAGTGTCACTTCAAGCATCGAAACTCATGATGCGAGGCAACATTCCTCACCTTCCCAGGGTAATACCCTGGTACCCATTTCTGCCAACCGCTGGGTCAACTGTTGGGGTATTTTTTTTCCAACCACGAGTACAATTCACACTGCTCCTAGTGGGAATCGAACACGGGTTGTCCGAACGTCGGTAGTCCGGTCAGGTAGTTTTACCAACTAGGCTACTGAGGCCCCCGACTGATTATACTGATTGATATACTGATTATTTGGTTATTGATGTTATATTTATTGTAATTATCCAGAACACTTTATGCCAAACTCTGCCAAATGCTTTTTAAAGTCAATAAATATGTGGTACAGTTATTGTTGATGTTGAAGACTTTTTTTTTCAAAAAGTATATGAAACACAGTCTGTGGATTCAGCTATGATAATTTGCAGCAAGTGACTTACTATCCTTACCAGCATCTAGCATTTGACTAACTAGTGTGGCCAAGCCTCTAGCAAGTGACTAACTAGTGTGACCAAGCCTCTAACAAGTGATTAACTAGTGTGGCCAAGCCTCTAGCAAGTGACTAACTAGTGTGGCCAAGCCTCTCGCAAGTGATTAACTAGTGTGGCCAAGCCTCTAGCAAGTGATTAACTAGTGTGGCCAAGCCTCTAGCAAGTGATTAACTATTGTGGCCAAGCCTCTAGCAAGTGATTAGCTAGTGTGGCCAAGCCTCTAGCAAGTGACTAACTAGTGTGGCCAAGACTCTAGCAAGTGATTAACTAGTGTGGCCATGCCTCTAGCAAGTAATTAACTAGTGTGGCCAAGCCTCTAGCAAGTGATTAGCTAGTGTGGCCAAGCCTCTAGCAAGTGATTAACTAGTGTGGCCAAGCCTCTAGCAAGTGATTAACTAGTGTGGCCAATCCTCTAGCAAGTGACTAACTAGTGTGGCCAAGCCTCTAGCAAGTGATTAACTAGTGTGGCCAAGCCTCTAGCAAGTGATTAACTAGTGTGACCAAGCCTTTAGCAAGTGATTAACTGTTGTGGCCAAGTCTCTAGCAAGTGACTAACTAGTGTGGCCAAACCTCTAGCATTTGACTATCTAGTGTGGCCAAACAAGTTGGCAGGAAAGCAGCCCAGTATCTATAACTGTCTTGGTTGCCTAGATGGCAATACATCATGTCTACACCTATTTGATGCTATTGTAAGGGAAGACAATGAAGAGGACAGGTAATTGGTTGAGCAGCAGCAAAATAAGAAGTATATGTGGCCTAAATTTTATTACCAATGACAGAATTTGACAGAACAAACTTTCATCATACCTGCCCTGATATCAGGAATCACTTTTTAAAAATATATTATTGCTTCGTGCAAGATTTGAAATCAATAACTCTGGAATGAGAAATGTCTGTCATCTTTTCATGTCATGGTAACCCTCCCCTTCCTTGCCATCATCCGCTAAAGCCACATAAATAGAGTAATTATTTCTATCTGCATTGATGACACTTCTAGGTAATTTTTGCCTGTTTTTTTTTTATTTTGCAGGTTATTTTCTGTTTGATACTCTAGATTTAATATGTTATCAGAGAACAAGACAGTCATTTGAGCTACTTGGTCATCATGCTGTTGTAAGTTTAAAGTCATTTAATTAGGCAGTTATTGAGTTATTTGCAGGTCATCATCATTGCACTCTGAAGATGTCCATAGGTGATCAGATCCCCTTCTCAGCAAGTCTTGCAGTGTCCAGCGACTGATGACTCCAGTTCTGTGTTGGTTGATAAGTCTTCTTACACGCACACTAAGTTTCTTGTTTCTGGCTGTGCCCTTCTTAACTCCCATCTCTTTCATCTGAAGGAGTGGTGTGGACTAATGGTTGTTGAAATCCTGTGCCCTTCCCACATCCAAGGGGCATTGATGGTGTCCGCCCGATCCATTGGTTGACCATCCTAAACGATAGCGCAGCTAGCCTATTAGGAAGTTGTAAGGCACAAAACATATAAACTTGCTTTTATAATATATTAAGTGTACAATCATGCATTTTATAAGGTGAAATGTGAAAAATAATACAATTATAAGGTGCAAGGTGTAAAATCTTGCACTTTCAAGCCTCAAAATGTACAATAATGCACTTAAAATGTACAAAGTGTACAATATTGCACTTAGTGGTTACTTGAAGGCCCTGGTATCATTGCAAACGAAGTAAAATCCATAATTGCTCAACCATCCGTGCCAGTCTTCATCCCAACATTGTGCTACCAATGCCAGACCTGGACCCTAGCTGCAAGAACAATAAGAAAAATAACCTCTGCAGAGATGAAATGTATTAGACGAATGACAGGAAACAGTCTGAGAGATAAGATCAGAAATGAAGAACTGAGAAAAAAACTAGAAATAGCCCCTGCCATAGAATATACAAGGAAACAACAGATAAAATGGTTTGGCCACGTGACAAGGCAGAAAGAACAAAACACAACACAACGAGCCTTCAACAAACATTGTGAGAACACCAGACCCAAGGGTCGACCACGAAAAAGATGGGTCGATGGAATATTAGATGCACTAGGAAACATAACAGCAGCAGAGGTGAACAGAAGAGCAAAAGACCGCAAACTACATCTCCCCTCGACGCTGAAAGGCAGACGAGGAAGGAAAGAAGAAAAAGAAGAAGATCCGTGCCAGTAGAATCATCCAAATGAAAACTCATCTCATTGAAGGATCCAAACAAAGAAAGGTAGCTGTAGTCCCTTTAATAGCAGCTACAGCACACGATTTTTGCACTTATAATGTCAAATGCATACACTCATGCAGTTACAATGTCCAGTGCATGCAATCATGCAGATATAATGTCCAATGTTTAGAATCATGGAGTTATAATGTCCAATGTATAGAATCATGGAGTTATAATGTCCAATGCATATAATCATGCAGTTATTTTGTCCAATGCATGCAATCATGCACTTAGTAGATGTATATGTATGGCCCTTTTTCGTCTTGTCAGACGGTCTAGTGGAGGCTATTGTGTATTTTTTGAGGTTTTGTTTTTGTCAAACAGCTTCTCACGTGGCTCATTCTACCAATGTTTGACAAACACACGCGGTCGCATAATGAACAAGTCAGGCTTACGGATCCACAGGGTTTTCCATCCTCTTTCATGAGTCTTTTCTCTTCTAAGTTTTGCCTTAGCACAGTCTCAAATGATGTTACACCGTTTCTTATACAAGTTCTCCATGATGTGCGATTACTTGCCAGATGTTCCCAGTCATTTTCACATATGGAGAAGTCTTTCAGAGATGATTTACAGATATCTCTATATCGTAATTTAGGTCTGCCGATTTGTCTTTTTCCGTGTATTAGTTCACCATATAGTACTTGCCTAGGAATGTGCTTTTCTTCCATTCGTTGGACATGCCCCAGCCATCTTAGTCTTCGACATCTCAGCATCGACATGATTGTTGGTGTCTTAGCACGTTGCAGGACAGTTAAGTTTGTCATTTTGTCCTGCCATTAAACATTGGTGCTTCCTTCCTCATTTTACTTTGCCTACTCTGCCTGGGCACAGAATATGGAGATAGTGCTTTACCCAGTCGCACTATCCCCCTCTCGACTTCGTTTCAAGGATTTCTGAAGGAGGGACAAAGTCCATATGTTCGGAATTGAAAGAAGGTGCAGGGGATGCCAGAAAGATGGTTAACACCGTCTTCTGCCTTAGGGTCCCTCCCTCCGGATTTTTACTTTGGGTGTACTCCCATAACCTTCCATTCTAACTAGAATCTAGTCCACAAGGTAGTGGAGGGTTTTGTGGTCGAAGTTTGGAGGGTTTTGTGGTCGAAGTTTCCCTTCTTCTAGATGGGTTGCCAGGCAAGGTTTATGAGTCCCGTCTACCCGGAGCGATATCTAAGGATACGCCTTTGTCAGGCTCAGGTGCCCAGATGACTTAGTAGATACAGGGTGTACAAACATGCAAAATGTATGGAGTTTTATAGTTATTGGATACAAGGTGTACAATAATTTTGCTTTAAGGTACAAAGACATGCTATTATGTGAATTTTGCTGTAAGCCTAGGTAACTAAGAGTTTCTCTGTAACTGAAGTAAATTGGTTAAATTGTGCAGTCATTTACTGATAAGTATTAACCTATAAAATATTTTAGTTTTAAAATTTGCCATCATGTGGTTAAAAGTCTAAAACTACTATCATGCATTTATATATTTGAAAATGTAAATGGTGCATTTGTAGGCATCAAGCTATTCTTGTATGTATTTATAGATTTTGATGATATTCTGTTATGTAATTATAACTTTCAATTGATGTGCATTTTTGCAGTTATGTTTTTTTCTCTAATTTTGTTTACTTGAACTATTAGTTAGTCAACAGATCATCCCTACTGCACATCAGCTCTATAGTGCACAGAGATCTCCCAGTGTGTAGCAACTTACATTTCTAGTTCCGTGTTTCTTTACCTGTATTCTTTGGCTACCTAATTGGCACAGCTTGCATAGCATCACCTTTTTGACTCGATGTTCTTTCAGTTTATCCAGTGTTATAAACTCACATTCATTTTCTGAACTATTTATTTATCCTACCTTATTGAGAGGGAGCCGCGATAGCTCAGTGGTTAGTAAACTGGACTACAAAGGACAAGAGGTCGGGTTCAATCCTGACCGACGGCTTCCAGGTTCACTCAGCCTTAAATGGTTGCCTGATTTTTTCTGGGAAAGTAAAGCGTCATGGGCGTAATACCGACCACATTACCCCAAAATCATGTGCCGAAGATCTATAAAAATTATGGTCACTAACACCATATTCCCTATACACCACTTGGCGTGACGGGGGCTCTTTACTTTTTTTTACTTTTACCTCATTGAGAACATTTAGAATGTCAGCTCCGACCGTTCTTCACAACAATCAATCCAGGATATCTGTCTACTCATTCATTCCCTCAATAACAATTCAATCATTCATTTGTTGTCGTCTCCACATTGAAGGCTGACTATCATGGAGTGACACTTAACTCTTTCTCTTGTCTTGATGGTGCATGTTGTTGTTGGTTCACCTGTCCATCTTTTGATGTTATCAGTCCAATTTAGTCTTGGTCTGCCTCTGCTTTGTCTACATTCCCTTCCAAGATGACTTATAGAAGGTTGTTGTGTCTCTTAAACATGTCCAACAAATTTCAGTTGTCTTTTATTCCAATTATGTTGAGTAGTTCTTTTTTCATTTTCAGCTGATTTAGAACTTCCTTGTTTGTCTTTCTTTTCCTTCCACCCAATTGTCCCAGATTTTCTATAGATCCACATTTCAAAGGCCTCTATTTTCTGCTCTGTTTTCTTATTTAATGTCCTTGTTTCTGCACCATATAGAAATGTTGAGTAAATATAGAATTTTGCAATTTGTAGTTTTAAAAAGTAAAGTAAAGTCCCCCGTCACGCCAAGTGGCGTATAGGGAAATATGGTGTTAGTGACCCTATATTTTACAGACCTTCAGCACATGATTTTTGGGGTAATGTGGTCAGTATTACGCCCGTGCTGCTTTACTTTCCCAGAAAAAAATCCGGTACCCATTTAAGGCTGGGTGAACCCGGAAGCCGTCGGTTAGGATCGAACCCTACCCCTTGTCCGTGGTAGTCCAGTTCACTAACCACTGAGCTATCACGGCTCCCAATTTGTAGTTTTAGTTTTGATGTTATTTGCTTTGAAGTGAGTATATTTTTTATGTTGTTAAAATTGCTTTTTGCCATTCCTATTCTTTTGTTTATTTGTCTTATATGTTCCATCATTTCTTATATGTCCAAGATAGTTTTATTCATGAACTCTTTCTAGGTTCTTTCCATCTACTTCAATATCTCCTTGTATATTTTGTGTCTTTTCTCTCTCTTTAACAGTTTATCTATCGACATTTCAAGCTGTAGTCTCGAAGTAGCATAAACTCAGATGCTCTTTCCCTGTTAAAAAATTTTCTTTCTAGCAGTCTCAATCCTTGCAAAGATCTTTTATCATATCTCGTCATTTATCTCTATTGTGTGCAAGCGTCTCTATCTCATTGAGGGAGCCGATTCCTGCTGCCTTTGCCTCCCTGATCAATGTTGTTCTCATTGTTTCTCTAGGTCAGCCTCTTTTCCTCCTACCTGTTATTTCCCACTTGAGGGCTTGCTTTGCTATTCGGTTATTATCACTTCTCTTTACATGTCCAACATATGTCCACTGTGTCTTTTCATGATTACTGACCTTTGACATTACAACTAAAATATTCAAATGAATGAAATAACCACAGCAAATAAAAACTGACCCAGTCAAACCCTACATTGCTTTATCATATACAATGTAAGCAGCATTGACTATTTAGTTAAATAATCACACTAATTCTGAGATTTCAGTCTCTCAATTTTTTTTGTTTTATTCACCTTCAAGATCATAACTTGTTTCATGGTGCCTATATGGACATATCACTATGTTGGTTATGCTATAGTGGCACTCATGATGGAGTGGAACAGCATTTTCCTCCACCTCCGCCAGTTATTGCAAATATGTGGAGTATCAAAGGTCAACTCATGGTATCGTCTGAACAGTCTTACAAACCTAGGTAGGTGCACTTTTGTCTCTTAACCCTAGATTATGATACCGCAGTAAAACTTACTGCATCAAAACACAAATTCCTCAAAATTAACCATTTTGCCATGTTCAAATATTAACCCCATCCATGTGCCATTTTAATTACCACTTGTTGTAACCCTGTGTGTTTTTAATTTGTTTCCATTGCTGTTGGATTTATTTTTTTTAAGATCTTGAAATCTATCTATACTGATAGATATTGTAACATGTTTGTTCATGGGTTAATGTGTCCTCATGTTTTGCCTAGTGTAAACACACTGGAGTGTGTCGAAAGTTCAGAGAAATTATTATTTTTAGAACACCTAATGTTACATCTAGGTGGTAGTAATTTTTCTATGGTATCGTAACTGGAAGAGTTAGAGATAGGTATTGTAATTAAGGATTAATTAACAAATTGCTATCATTGTATATAGTTCTGCTGTTTACTGAGCACAACTAGGATGCTGCAGAAACATGAAGGTTGGTACTAGAAGTTAATCAACTAATAGATTGTTTATTGTTATTAGAATTGATATGGCGACTCTCTTGGTTACTTACCATTATGGCACATCACTTTGCCATTAAAAGTGAATATGTTAACAAACTCTGCTGACTCATGACAATGAAAAAAGTGACTTTGCTGGCAGGTCATGTATGCATCATGTGTAATTGTAATTTATTTGCTAACACAATTATTGTTTTGAACTTCCTTTTCTCAAACATGGCACTTACATAGACAGAAACTGTGCATTGCTTGACAATCATAAAGGTATTAGTTCAATAATTCTTGGGGTTTGTTTCATTTTCTGTATATTCTGTTTGTGATTTTTATGAGTGCCATGAAAAGAAATGGAATGAAAATGAAATGAAAAATAAAAAAATTTTACAATGGAATGAATTCAAGACTAATTTGAGATAAGAGAAATGGCCATGCAACCAACAATCTCATCTACACTTCACGGTGGAAGAAATGATGGACATATGTCTGTCAATCATGTGCTGAGACGAGACAGCAAGAGAAATCGAAGGCAAGCTCATTTATGGGACACATCAGGATACAGGAAAAAAAGGAAGACCCAGAGTGACACTGAAAAGAACACTTATAAGAAAAGCAAAGTTAGCAGGCATAGAATTTATTAAATAAGATCAAACATCTCACCCAGAATAGAGATGGGTCGTCAAAAATATTACGAGCCAGTCCAATGTGGCGTGATGTCTTACGGCACAGGAAGGTTTAAGATCATGAAAAGAAATGTGTTCATTTATATTTGTCTTTCTAAAATAAATATTTGTTTCTTGTTGTTATTATTTTCCATCTAAACCACTAGAACCTTCTTACTGTGTTGTGAATGTCTGTTGTTGAGGATCAAATAGCAAAAACGTATGTTTTTCTCAAACGTTTATATTTGATAACAATAAATTTGTACAAGTAAATGTGTTTGGTAAATAAGTGCTAGAGTGTTTGACCCATTTCTCTAATTACATGATGTATACATGAATTAATAATCTGCTAACAAAGTTATATTTTTGGTGGAGTTGCAAGCTAGTATGAGATGCACCTGGTTAGCATTTGTTTAGCTTTGTTAATTGGGACATGCTAGCACCTGATGAATATAAATATACAACCTTGAATAAATTGCAAGAGCGTCCAACCTAAAGGGCTGAAACCAGACAAATCATTAAGCAAGAAGTTAAAGAAGACTGGTTTAATGAACGCTGAATTGGGGTTGTCAGTATCTACATGCAGGTTAACAAATTCAAATATTTGGGTAATATGTTCACAGAAGATGGAAATATAAACAGAGAAATAGAAATCAGAATGCAGGAAGCGAACAATATTAACTACCGACTCCACTCTTAAAACATCCAGTTATTTCAATGACAGCTAAGAGACAAATGATAATAGCATCTTCACACCAACATTATGCTACCAATGTCAAACACGACCATTGAACAAAGCCCCAAAAACAGAAAATCATGATATCCTAAATGAGGTGCTTGAGGAAAATAACAAACAACACAGGGGCAGATAAAGTGTCAAATGTTAAAATCAGAGAAGAAATCGGAATTAAACCATGTCTGAAATATATATATATATATATATATATATATATATATATATACAAACTACAAATGAAATGGTATGCGCACTTAGAATGAAACCAGACCAAATGTCATCAAAAACATTCTATCTAAGAACATCAAAACAGAGGGTAAGAGGAAGACCAAGGAAAATATGGATTGATGGAATAGAAGACATATACAAAGACCAAAACATTTCCTTTATAAATGCAATCTGAAATGCCAAAGAAAAACATTACATTTATGAAAAGAGAAAATCAAACAAGTAACCAAATATCTAGAGGCACCATAGTATACTGACAACAGCCTCCTTTCTCTGTGACATCTAAAGGCATCAGCAGCAAGATAAGAGAAAATAAAATGCTGAAGGATATACTGAGCAGGTGATCTGAGGGCCTATAGAATTGTAGAATGTACTATGAAGTTGATCTGCTGATTGACTAAGTACTTATAAACCTTGTTGAATTGTGCCATGCTAGCACTTGTAATTTCTTATTTAATTGTGCCATGCTAGTACTTGTATGTCTTATTTAATTGTGCAATGCTAGCACTTGTAATTTCTTATTTAATTGTGCCATGCTAGTACTTGTATGTCTTATTTAATTGTGCCATGCTAGCACTTGTAATGTTTTGATTAGTTCTGCCATGTTAGCACTTTCAAGTATGTCTTAAATTACCAAAATCCTCTGTATATATTTAATTTTTTAACGCTCTGATAGCAAGCAGAATGTGACTCATAGTTGACTGTATGCATTCCATTTATAGAGTCAATTATAACTGGTTTGTTTTTCTCTCTCCACAGCAACATTTATTGTATTCCGCATCATTTTGTTGGCATGGATGACTCGCTGGATTGTCATCAACAAAGATTCCATTCCTTTAATTTTCTACACAATGGGCAGTGTTGGGTTGACAATCATGATAACCATGAACATAGTTTTGTTTTACCGGGTGCTTAGGTCTGACTTTATTTCCTTGAAAAGTTCAGATAGTGACAATAAAATGCTGAGCAAAACTGAGTCAAAATGACTTAAAATTTGGGGCAGGTATTCGGCATACACAAATTAGAAACAATATTTTTAAGAGTACAACATCAAATAACAGAATGACAGAAAATAATAGGGAGTCTGGGTTGGAGGAGAATATGTGCCAACCAACAATCTTTCTACTATATGAGTGTTAATCAAATCTATACTGGTCAAAAATTGGGCAGTAGCTTGCACACTAACTACTCAACTACCTCCGCTTCAAGTCAGAAGTTTGTAGCAATATTTTAAGCAGAAATTTGTAGTTATATCATAAGCAGAAGTTTGTAACAATATTATAAGCATAAGTTTGTAACAATATTATAAGCAGAAGTTTGTAGCGATATCATAAGCAGAAGTTTGTAGCGATATCATAAGCAGAAGTTTGTAACAATATTATAAGCAGAAGTTTGTAACAATATTATAAGCAGAAGTTTGTAGCGATATCATAAGCAGAAGTTTGTAACAATATTATAAGCAGAAGTTTGTAACAATATTATAAGCAGAAGTTTGTAACAATATCATAAGCAGAAGTTTGTAACAATATTATAAGCAGAAGTTTGTAGCGATATCATAAGCAGAAGTTTGTAGCGATATCATAAGCAGTAGTTTGTAGCGATATCATAAGCAGTAGTTTGTAGCGATATCATAAGCAGTAGTTTGTAGCGATATCATAAGCAGTAGTTTGTAGCGATATCATAAGTAGTAGTTTGTAGCGATATCATAAGCAGTAGTTTGTAGCGATATCATAAGCAGTAGTTTGTAGCGATATCATAAGCAGTAGTTTGTAGCGATATTTTAAGCAGTAGTTTGTAGCGATATCATAAGCAGAAGTTTGTAGCAATATTTTAAGCAGAAATTTGTAGTTATATCATAAGCAGTAATGTTGTATAAGAATAACAGTTTATTATTCTATCACAAAGAATGCAATCTTGATTCTGGACTAAAGTTGTATACATAATTTATGTACAGAAATGATGTCCCTGATCATAATGTTGTAGGAGGAGTAAAGTATCTAACTTTACTATACCAGATCAAAGCATGTGAGGGGACGTAGGTTAAGGCAATTTGTCTCTGCTGTTATTTTTCTCGCATGCCAGTTCTTTCAATTAATGAAAACTTTGACTGTAATTATCAATGTATCAATAAAAATATTCAGACCCATATTCCAAAAGGTGTAACAGGTACCAATCATATTTTCCTTTGACACTTTACCTCCAGAAGAATGCTCCAATTGTTTGTTGTAAAATTACTTTTTCTGATCGATTGACAATGGGTTACAATGAGGTTTATATTATTTCTGTTACATTTCTTTGAAGTTTCTAAAGCACACATAATTAACTAGAATTAATTCCCCTTTTTATGGATCTATTCTTAACATTTTAATGTTTGTCAAAGTTTAAAAGGACAATAATAAATATGGAGCTTTGGAGTAGGTTCTCACCTGGAACCCACGGGAAAGAGGAAACAGGGAGACAAATCTTGGCACCAAGATCACAATGATAAATTGCACATGGAAAAGAATGGAAGTAATGGCAACAGACAGAAAGAGTTTGAGAGTTCTTGTAGGTGGCCTATGTCCCAATAGAAAGTAAAAAACATAACAATACAATACAAAACAATACAATGCATTAGATGTTCTGGTATGGAAAAACTTAATTTTTATAGAGAAAACAGATCTATTGGATATAAGAAATGAATGTGATTTCTAACAATCAACTCTCAAATAGTGTATTACAATTGTGATATTTATTTCACTATAGATTTTGAGGCCCAAGCACAAGCATTTCTGTACTTTTACATTGGTATGAAGTTTCTTGACCAAGGTCTGTCCTTTAGGTCCAGCAAGCAGGAAGTAGATTATTTTTAAAGCTCAGAAATATTGAAGAGAAAGAAAATGGGTAAATTCTAAAGTGTATACTCAGATTAGATGTTCATGTACTAGAAGAAACTTATTTGTCTTGGTTTATTTGTCAGTAAATAATTATGTCTCAAACCACAAAAGTAATTATCAGAATCACTGTTTTGCTAATGCATTTGTGTACCTGAGTTAATGTGATACATTTTTGGTTATTATATCTATCTATCTATTGACCTTTCGAGCCGTAACCGGCCCATAGGGCGTAGACCAAGATACACCTTCTCCTATATGAATTTTTGTTCTAGCAGTTTTCTTTTAAAGATATTTTATCAAATCTCGCCATCTGTCTCTGTTCTGTGCAAGCAGTTCTATCTCATTGAGGGAGCCGATTCCTGCTGCTCTTGCCTCTCTCATCAATGTTCTTCTCAGTGTCTCCCTGGGTCTTCCTCTTTTTCTTTTACCTGTTGTTTCCCATATGAGGGCTTGCTTTGCTATTCGATTATTATCTCTTCTCATCACATGTCCAACGTATGACCATCGTCTTTTCTTTATTACTGAAGATATTAGTGGTTGATTGGCGATTTCTCTAATTTCCTCGTTTGTTTTGAATTCGTTCCATTCTATACCAAGTATTTTCCTTAGACATTTATTTTCGAATGCGTTCAACTTTGTTTCTATATCTCTTGTTGTTTTCCAGCTTTCACACGCATACGTAAGGGTTGATAGTACATTTGATTTGAATAGCCTAAGTTTTGTGTTTGTGCTAATGAGTTTTGATTTCCACAACTTTTCAAGGCTTCTGAAAGACATTGCTGCTTTAGCCAGTCTGATTCTAATTTCTTTGCTCGTATCCCCTTCTCGATCAATGTGACTTCCAAGATAGATGAAGTGATCGATCTCTTCTACTGGTTTGTTTTCCATGTATATTTTGTCACTTGTTGGAATTAAACTTTTCATGACTTTAGTCTTTTCATGATTGACCTCAAGCCCAATTTTGCTGGCTATTGATGATAGTTCATTTGTGTTTTCCTGCATCGTTTTTATCTGATTGCTGATGAGAACTATGTCATCAGCAAAGTCCAGGTCCTCCAAATGGTCTCCTTGTATCCATTCGATGCCTTTATTACCAGTGCAGCATTTCTTCATTATGAAGTCCATAACAATTCCAAATAACAAGGGCGATAAAATACATCCTTGTTTAACCCCAGTTTCTATTGGGAAACATTCGCTCAGTCCTTCCTCTGTTCGAACTGCACATGTGTAACCATCATACATGTCTTTGATAATATTTATGATTTTTGATGGTAAGCCATATTGCTTCAGAATTTTCCACAAAGAATCTCTATGAATACTATCAAATGCTTTTTTGAAGTCGATGAAGTTAAGTACAAAAGGTTTTTGCTTTTCAATGTGTTCCTCCAATATAAGTCGTAGAGTGAAAATGTGGTCAAGACAGCTTCTCCCTTTTCTAAACCCAGCCTGTTCTTCACGCATTACGGTTATTATATAAAAGATTGATAACTCATGCTGGAGCACCAGAATAGATGTGTATTCGAATTCCAATAGTGTCTACAGTTTTTCTGTGGGAAAGGGTGAAATAAAAACCCAGACCTGAACATGTTGTGGTGACTGTTCAGGCCAAGTTGCCTATATATTCCGGTCTTAACCCTACCAGACCGATATGCCGAATTTTTGGTAATTTCTGAATCTGCCACTATACCGCTGTACCTAATTTTCGGTACTTTGCCTGGTGCGTGAAAAAAATGTGTCACTTTGCCTGGTATTTGAAAAAAATGTGTCACAAACTAAAAATAACCAACCAATCGTGGTCAAACCTCATGGTTAGCCATTGTAAATGTCTGCCTCCATGTGTTTGAATTGACTTTGTGTGGTTTGACGTGAAAATATTCTGAAAATTCACAATGAAACAAGCAGCTGATGAACCAAGCACTTCAATAGGAAAGTGAAGTATGTCTAGGCTTTTCACATTCCAACAGGAGAGCGATGCAGATTTTCATAAAAAATATGTTTCCAGTTCAAGTGACACAGACAGTGAGAGCTCAAGTGATGAGGAGAATCTTGAACCTTATAGATCTCGAGTTAGATTGATAGTAAGAGTAGGGGGTCGTGTCCCTTAAATAGCGGATTGGGGATATCATGTTGGTTTTTTCTCTTTAATACTCAGGAGCCCAGGTATAGGGGACAGTTAGGTTCAGGGCCACAGGTCTGGTAGGGTTAAATGTCCCGATCGGCAGAACTCAGTAAAGGAATAATGTTGTAAAGATTTTTTTTTTACATGCGAGATCATAAACTGCATTGTATTTTCTTCTCTAAATTCATTTATTTTATTATGATTTTTAAAAATTAAAAAGAAAAAGTATGGGAGGAAAACATTTTGAAAGTATTTAATTAGCTACAACAAGCAGCAGTTTTTACATTACTAATATTTTACTGGTAACATGTCCAAGTATGAAGATTGTGCTGAAAGCTTACACATTTTGGTGAGCAAATTTATAAAAATAACATTATGCTTGGCATATATCACTCTGCAATTATATTATTTGAAAAGGTGACCACACTACCAGAACACAGCAAGTAGAAATATTATTACAACTTTAGAAAATGGGTGCATAGAAATGTTCCATCTTTTGTCCTTTCAAGCCAAAGACGGCACATAGTGCAGAAATTCTCGACTCTCAATGTCTTTGTTATTGAGTGTCAGACTACACAGAAACACATTGTTCTTTGGTTATGGAAGGCCCCGGTATCACTGCAAACAAATTAAAATCCATAATTGCTCAACCACCAGTGCCAGTGGAATCATTCGAATTACTAACTCATCTTCCAAACAAAGAAAGGTAACTGTAGTCTCCATCATAGCAGTCTCAGCACACGCCAAAAGACAGATCTTGAGATGATCTGCTCAGTCTCAATAACGGAACTGATGCATGCTGTTGTTGCCTCTCACCTTAGTGTTTATTTTAGTGTTTCTCTAGGTTCACCTGTTTTTTTTTTAATCCTCTGGTTCCGATTTGAGAGCTTGTTTTGAGATTCTCCTGTTGTTTCACCTCATCACATGGTCAATTTATTTTAATCAATCTATTTATTGTTCTTTTTTAAACAACATATGGCCAGACATTCAAGACCCTTCACATCCAATGATCTCTGATATTTTTGGTCAGACTTTGCACATGGCCCATAATATGTCTCACCACATATTCTGTTATTTGAAAAAATTTTCAAAAACTGATAGAGTGGCTTTACACCATAACTGGAAAACACTACAACTAACTGCTATTGTATGCTATTATGTGTCTTTATACAACACAGACTAGGCTGCTTATTACATTTTGTCATTTTTTTGCTTGATGTGTGTTTCTCATAGGCCTTACGTGTTTACTCATTACTTAAAGGAATAACTAGATAATATATTCTAATATAATATTTTATATTTATATAAAAGAGTTAAATAATATTAATATTTACTACAGATTAGCAAATGCAAAGAAATATAATCATTTTAAGTATATCTTTTTGCTTGTTTTTATTCTGTTTTGCTTACCTCTTAGTAACTACATACCAACATTTATCAGTGCCTAATTAGTTATACATTTGAGTTCTTTATCATCATCATCTTGTGCCATGCTGGTTGATGTAGGTGATCATGTCCTTCCACAATTTTCTATTCACAGTCTATCTATCCATCTTTTATATTGATCTTTCAAGCCGTAGCCAGCCCATAGGGCATAGACCCAGATACTCTTTCTCCTATCTAAATTTTTGTTCTAGCAGTTTTCAATCCTTGTAAAGATCCTTTATCAAATCTCGCCATTTGTCTCTTTTCTGTGCAAGCAACTCTATCTCATTGAGGGAGCCGATTCCTGCTGCTTTTGCCTCTCTGATCATTGTTCTTCTCAGTGTCTCTCTGGCCTTTTCCTCTTACCTGTTGTTTCCCATATGAGGGCTTGCTTTGCTATTCAGTTATTATCTCTCTTCATAACATGTCCAGTATATGACCAACGTCTTTTCTTGATTACTAAAGATATTAGTGGTTGATTGGCGATTTCTTCTATCCACAATGCATCATGTTAATTCTGTCAATGACTGTTTTCCATATACCACAACACATTTTTGATGTGCCCAAAAAATTCTGATTGTTTTTTTCTGATGTTTTTAGGGGCTCCCTTTTTGCGTTGGCCTCTTTGAGAATTTCTTTAATAGTCTTTTTAGCTGTCCAGGGAACTCTCAACATTTTTCTGAGAAAGCCCATCTCTGTGACTTTAATTATCTTTTCATTTGTTTGTCTACTATCCATGATTCACTTCAGTAGGTCAGAACTGGCTCTATATAGCACCGACAAACAATCTTTCTCACTTCTATTGACATAGACTTGTTACACAAAATGTTTTTCATTTTCTGAAATGCTACTTTGGCCTGAGCTCTTCTGCTTTTTATTTCTGTTATGCATCTTCTAACTGATGTTATTATTGTGCCCAAGTGTTTGATGACCTGCACTTGTTTCATATTTATATTTTTTTTCACAATGGTGATGATTGTTTCAAGTTTTTTCAAAGCCTTTATAGATATACCTTCATTTAAATGGCCACACAGTTATACTTTATACTGTTAACACCATTGATTTTCATTACTAAACTTTATATTTTCATCTTGTAAATGTATTTGTTTCCTATCACATCTGCTTGTTTGTTTTACTTTAATGATAATTACTTTACAGGCTGTGAATATATTTCTAAAGTAACTGTCTCAGTTGAAACATTCTCATGCTTGCATTGCTCTGAATTCTTCATATTTTTAACAAGAAGTTTGTATAACCGTTGCATAGCAATTGACATTTTCAAAATGATTACTCACTATACATTATACAAATTGTACGTATTAATTTTAATTGTTTTGTATATTTTTTTATACAAATTGTTTTAAATTCTTCTTTCCTTTTATTCTGCAGCAACATTTTTCTTTTTCTTCTGTGCTCATTAGCACAAGTCTTTAAGATTACAGTAATTAAACACAAAAACAGAATTAGAGAAACGGAAGTTTAGAGATGTGACCCCAACACTGTGGAGGAAAAATCTGTTGCTGATCTGATAACTGATCATTGTAGCACAGGTAACAGAGCTGTAACAAATGCAACACCTGTCTTTGCATGACAAATTGTGGAACCTTAGAGTTAGCTGCTGCTATCATCAAATTGTTCTCAATGTTTGAAAGTGAATGAAGAGAATGAAAAACTTAAGTACAGATTGCTCTGAATTTTATAAAATAGAAATATTAATGCCGATATTGAAAGTGGGATCGTATTTGTCTCGAGAGACCGTGAATTTTGTGCCTAAGTGATAATCTTGTCTGAAGCTAATTTTTTAAAATATAATTTTTTATTTTTTTGTGTGCACATCTTAAATCTGCCGCAATTTTTAGTTTTAGTTCATCTGCTTTCAGGTCAAAAGTTATTTGTTGCCTTCAGCCGGATTTCTCTTTTTTAATTGCTTAAGCTGCACCAAGCTAGTTATGTTCATTACGAACACCTCCATCTTGACACAAATTTTTGTAGTATAGCGAAGTGGGGTGGGGGAGGGGACACTTCCTTTGTTTCTTTTATCACAGGTGAATCTCCGCATCAGATGTCTTTGGGTGTCTATCCATCCTGCATTCAGAACAGGGGATCCAAGCCTTCTCAGTAAATGTTGGTGGTAGATATTGAATATACTGGAAATCCCAGCTTGAATCAGCAGTGCATTATTTATCACATCTCTAGTAGATATCCTCAAACAGTGCTTGAAAAATACACTCATTTTTGTTCATGTAAGGTGTATGTTAACCCAGGGTTTGCTGTCATAGACTGTTAATTACATATTCTTTATGTACAATATTTTTTTATGTTTATACTTAGCAGTGTTTTTTTTGTAATGAATTAACTATACCAGCCTAGATAATGTTGCTATATATCTGTACTCTTCATTTGTAACTAATTTTCCAGTGAGAAATTATCTGTAATAGTGAATTGATTGGAGTAGAGTCATTTTTACGATCTCCATTTTATATTTTATAAACACTGATAATATACAGTGTGGTTGTGAAACATGGACAGTTGACAGATCTGATGAAAATTACATCAGTGCCTTTGAATGCAGGTCACAGAAACAAATTATCAGAATACCTCAGTTTTGTCTAGTCAACAGATCATCTCAATTGCACAATAGACAACTTCGTAATGGCTCAGATCATCTTCTAGCACTTTCTCCAGTTTGAATACGCCTGCCATATGTGCACATTTTCAGATTTCTTGTGGCCATGTTTGTCTTCTTGAATGCTGCTGCATTTGAGCAGGTGTTCTCACTCATTGTAATTTAGCTGACTGGCAATCTGAAGAGACTATTGTTACTTGGCCTAGGACAGAATGCTGTCAATAGAAGACTGAACAAAGTCTGGTGCATTAAAAGTTAATCATCATTTATTATATAACTGTATACAAGTGATACCGTGTGTTACCGTGGCCTCATTATGAGGGAAGTAAAGTATAGTGACACTGTGACCTTCTAGGCATGTCGTATGAGGCGACTAAGGAGGTTGATCGATGGCTTGACAAGCTGTCATTGTAAAAAGTATTGTTATGGAAACAGCGCCATATATTTTAGAGCAGTGATCTCTGCAATATGTGCCGCTTTGGCACGCAAGGTTTCTGATTTTGAGATTGTGGCTCTGCCCTATGTGCCGGCTCGTCAGGACAATAGATAGATACAAGTGAAGATCTTGCATCATATCAGGATATAACATCTCATGATATGTAACTCTGTTAATAACTGTTCAGTCATCAGTAGTTTTGATGGCTGAAGTACTTTTACAACCATCTGTGGTATCTTCTTCTTCTTTTCTCTTTTCACTGATACCTAATGGTTTATATCATTTGTCGTTCTTGAGCTGCTCGAACTGACTGAATTAGTGACTTTCCTTTGTTGTTACATGTCTCTGTCACTGCATCTATCCATCTTCTTTTGGGTCTTCCTCTTGGTCTTTTTCCATGCATTCTCGAGAAGAACGCCCCTGATGGTGATTGGTGAGGATTCATTCTGACCAGGTGGCCAAACCATTTAAGTTGTTGTTTTTCTGTATATTCTTGGCAGGGTTTTGTTCCTACTATTTTTCTTATGGTTTCATTTGGTATTCTATCTCTTCTTGTGTTGTTTGTTACTTTTCTCAAGCATCGCATCTCACATGTATTGATCTTCCTTAAATGTGATTAAGAAAGGGTCCATGTTTGACTTTCATAGCACAAAGTTGGTATGAAAATGCTATTTATCATTTTGTTGTTTAGCTGGCATAGAAATGTTTGGATGTCTTAGCAATGGTGAAAGCTGGTATGTGACAGCATTTGCTTTTTGTATTCTCATGTCAATTTCTCTGTCTAGTTTTCCATCTTCTGTGAACATTGTGCCTAAATACTTGAATTCCTCTACTTGTTTTATTTCTTTATCTTTGATCTTAATGTTTAATGGGTGTCTTAATTTGCTTATTCTTATAGCCTCTGTTTTTGCTGTGTTAATTTTCATACTGTAGTTTGTGCAGCTTTTATCTAGAGATGTTAAATGCTGTTATAGCAGGTTTTCATCCTCATATATTAGGCATTGGTCATCTGCGAAGAGTAGCTCGTTGATGTTGGAGTTTTCTACCTCTATGTTATTATTTTATTTTTCCTTATTGTTGGTTGTTTCCTGATTTATTTTGTCCATATATTATGGATTATATTACCATGATAAATGGATATATATTATTATTATTTTGCCACTATCTGAGTTGGACAATGACCTTTCTTTAACAAGGACTCTTGTCTTTTTAGTACTCTGGTATTCTGATATTCATGTTTTTCTTCCCTCAGAAGAGGCTACTTCCGGTTTCATGGTAATATTTTTGTTAATTTTTCTACTTTCTCAGGATGACTAGTCTTTCTTCAGATAAGTGAAATCTAATACTACCATACTTTCCTGAACTCTCAGGTGAATGTTAACATTCCTGTTTTTGAAGTACATGCTACTGTGTGACCTGCCTTTAGTTTCAATTCAACATTCCCTAGAAAAAGCTAAGGTCATGTTCTGTATGTGACCTTGTAATGAGTTCTAAGCTATTTCTTTATCTGTTCTGAAGTCACCGTTCGTTCAGTCATGACAGTTTTATTCTCAACTTGCTGCCTTAGTTGCTACCATTCTAAATATTATATAAATTTGTCTTGTCATTATTTTTGTCCAATGTCCTCCCTTAAATATGATCCAAATATATCTGTAACATGATACACGGTTATACTATATAGCAAAAGCACTGAAGATGGATTCAGCTTAGATTCATGAGCTTTGTAGTATAGGTGAATACTTTGTATCATCAGAATACCATGGACAGAGAAAAGAACAAACTTGTACAAGCTGGGTCTGACTGCTGCAGAGTCTGAACACCTTGAGCAGGACAGAGAAATTTTCAGCAGGACAGAAAAGACTTTAGCAGGACAGAGAAGATTTCAGCAGGACAGAGAAGACTTTAGCAGGACAGAGAAGGCTTCAGCAGGACAGAGGAGATTTCAGCAGGGCAGAGAAGGCTTCAGCAGGACAGAGAAGATTTCAGCAGGGCAGAGAAGGCTTCAGCAGGACAGAGGAGATTTCAGCAGGACAGAGAAGACTTCAGCAGGACAGAGAAGGCTTCAGCAGGACAGAGGAGATTTCAGCAGGGCAGAGAAGGCTTCAGCAGGACAGAGAAGATTTCAGCAGGACAGAGAGGACTTCAGCAGGACAGAGAAGGCTTCAGCAGGACAGAGAAGATTTCAGCAGGACAGAGAAGATTTCAGCAGGGCAGAGAAGGCTTCAGCAGGACAGAGGAGATTTCAGCAGGACAGAGAAGGCTTCAGAGTAGCTGTCATGGAAGCTAAATTGCAACAGGGACAAACTGGATAATGATTTTGATAGTGCACAAATCATATCTAATTGCCAACAGTGCTTACGAGAAGATATCATCAAAATAATATCACTGTAAGACGTTATATTTTAGTCTGAAACATATAATTCTTATTAATATTGCTTGTCGTTCTTACTAATGTTATTACTATAAACTTTACTTTTTATATTTTATGCAATGTTACAATTTTTAAAAATATATTTCTTGACCTTGATCCTTCCAGTGCTGCTAGACGTCACATGGGGCTCATAGTGTTTTCCCGCTATCTATCTCTATTCTTGGCGGATTGTTCGATCTTATCTAATGAGTCTATGCTTGCCAATTTTACTTCTCTTATAAGTGTTCTTTTTAGTGTCTCTCTAGGTCTTCCTCTTTTTCTGAAACCTGATGTTTCCCATAGAAGGGCTTGTTTTAGAAGTCACTTGTTGTTTCTTCTTAACACATGTCTGACATATGTCCATCTTCTCTTTATATTTGTAATTTAGATCATTGGTTGTGCAGCAATTTCTGTTATCTCTAAATTAGTCTTGAATTCATTCCATTGTACATAGGGTTTCATCTTAGACATTTGTCTTCAAAAGTGTTTAGTTTTCTCTCAATCTCCTTTGTTGTTTTTCAGCATTCACATGCATAAGTTGATATTACATTTGAGTTGAATATTCTAAGTTTAGTTTTCTTGTTTAGTATTTTTTACTTCCTTGTTTTGTCCAGGCTTTTAAAATTTGCTGCTGTTTTTGTTATATCATTTCTGATCTCTTTCTTTGTTTCACCTTCTTGATTTCCTTCTCTCTCTCTCTCTGCAATCAAGACTCAATCAGAGCAGGATTCCAGACTCTCTTATGAAGTCAGCTGTCTGTTTAAGTGAATCGATTGTCCCATATAGTTTCCCTTCCAGGGAGATGGGTGTGGACCACATTGCTCTTCTCAGGTCTGTGTATTGGATAATTTTTGATTGAATACCTGTTAAAACATTGCACTGTGTTCTGTGCCAGTGGCCCAGTGCATCCAATTTCAGCCAGCATTTTATTCAGGTTTGCTTTCCTTAGCCTTCGATTGTCCCCAATCTTCCTGCAAGGCAGCAGATTGTCTTTTCTGTAGGGGGATTCTGCCCTTAGATGGTCGGCCTCCCCAGGTTTATGAGCACCATCTGCCCAAGCTTGATGTAGTTATTAGTTGGTCATTAGACCTTCACACATCAAACAACAGACTATAAGTTCCTCCTAACTATCACAAACCTCCGGGAGTCTCACCGATGCTGACAAATCATGTACGAAACCCCACTCCGTCTTTCATTGATTAGAGTATGACCATCCTAGGGCTATGCAACTAACGTGATGACATAGCTTACACAACAATGGTTACACTCACAATATACCAGTTACTATAGTGATTTCCTTATTACCAAGATATATATAGTGGTCTACTTGTTCAAATGTCTGATGATTTAGATATATATTGCCCTCTGGTGTATTTTTATCTTTCATAATTTTTGTTTTATCCCTGTTGATTTCAAGTTTATTCTTTCCACTATGGATCACAGGGTATCTGTGATATTTTACATCTTGTTGATGTTGTCACATAGCAGCACTATATCATCTGCAAAATCAAGATCCGCCACGTAAATATTGCCATTCCATTTAATGCCAATATTGCCTTTGCAACATTTCATCATCATCACCAAGTACCATGCCTGCTGGTGTAGGTGGCCATGTCTCTCCACAACTTTCTATCTCGTCAGTTATTTATCATTTCTGTTGTTGACCTTCTGCCAAGCCATTCTCTTAAGCTGTCTGATATCTTTTCTCTCTGTTTCCCTCGATTTGTCCCAGTTGTTACAATATATTCCAGCTGTTCCCTTCTCATTATATGGCCTAAAAAATGATGATTGTTTCTTCCTAATTTTGGAAATTAGCTCCCTTTTTGCTTTGGCCTCCTTAAGAACATTTTTCATTGCTTTTCTTACCTGACCATGGTATTCTCAACATTTACTCATTATGTAGTCAATAGTTATTTCAAATAGTAAAGGTGATATAGTATGCATCTCTGTTTTACTCCTGATTCAATCTGAAACCAATCACTCATTCCCTCCTCCATGCTAACTGCACAAGTATAGATGTCTTTTATGATGTTGATAATTTTTGGTTGTATTCTGCAATGTTTCAAGATATTCCACAAGGATATTCTATGCATGCTCTCAAATGCTTTTTTTTTTTCAATGAAATTGCAGATTAATGGTTATTGTTTTTCTGTATGTTCTGAAATTATCTGTATGTTCTGGTATTATCCATATGTTCTGGTATTATCCATATGTTCTGGTATTATCCATATGTTCTGGTATTATCCATATGTTCTGTATTATCCATATGTTCTGGTATTATCCATATGTTCTGGTATTATCCATATGTTCTGAAATTATCTGTATGTTCTGGTATTATCCATATGTTCTGGTATTATCCATATGTTCTGGTATTATCCATATGTTCTGGTATTATCCATATGTTCTGGTATTATCCGTAGGGTGAATATTTTGGTCAAGACAGCTTCTCCCCTTTCTGAATCCTGCTTTTTCTTGCCACATAATATTATCTACAACATCTGTTATTCTGTTCAGCTTGATTCTACAGAAAACCTTTGAGACAACTGATAAAAGCGTAATTCCTCTTCAGTTATTTCAATCTTTAAGATTGCATTGTTTAGACAATTTGATAATGATCCCCTTTTTCCAGTTTGTAGGAACTTTTTCTTCATTCCAAATTTTATTAAATAACTTTCTTAAATGTTATACGTTTTTGAGTATATTTACAATACATATATCATGAACAGTTTTGCTATAACTACTGGTATACATATTGGATAAAACATTTACACATAATTATCTGTTATATCTTTATTTCACTCATGTACTGCTAACCTGAGCTCTCTCTTTCTATCTGTTTCATTCCTCAACTGAGGATTGTTAGAGCTTAGATAACTGGAACCAACATTTTACATCTGCTTGTCTTTCATAGCTCCCTAAGATCCCTGTTTACCAGTGGATAAAGAGACAAGACAAAGACTTTGGCGTTGGATAGACACACACTGTGGAAACTGAGAATATTACATGACAAGCCCTTTTTTGGAATGGGTACAAATAATAATACATAAATATTATTATATGGGGAACTTCCGAGGCGATAATTCCCTTTTTTGGAATCTTCAGGGGTGGAGACAAAGAGGAAGGCTAAAATATACCAGGCGAAGATAAGCAGTTGCAGAATAGGATGAGAGAGACATGGAACAAACTTAAGAAAATGGCAAAAAAAAAAAGTCAATTGAAAAGTGTTTGTTGAAGACCTGCTCCATAGGGAGTTGAAAGGAAGAAGAAGAAGCAGAGACTGAATTATTTTACATTTCTTCATTGTATTAATTAAGATTGCCTTTTTTCCCATTTGCTCACCAAAATCTATTATTGATGATCTCAGTATGAGCTGCACATAATTGTTTCTATAATATTTGATCTTAATAGTTTGTATTCTATTTTCTATAACTGCTGGCAAGCTCACAAGAGAAATGAAAAAAATAAATAAATATAGAAAAAAAAATAAATATAGAAAAAAAAATAAATATAGAAAAAAAAATAAATATAGAAAAAAAATAAATATAGAAAAAAAAAATAAATATAGAAAAAAAAATAAATATAGAAAAAAAAAATGGGGTATGGTTAAAGCATCATGTAACAAGTGGACAACACAAACCAGAATGATGTTTCAGCTCAATAGGCCTTCAGCAGGAACAAACATACAACACACATACTAATATGTATTTAAAATAAAATTATTTGTGACCTATGGAGCCAAAACGTTGTCCTGGTTTGTGTTATCAACTTGTTACATGAAGCTTTAACCATACCGTTTTTTTTAAATATTTTTTTTTCTATATCTATTTGTTTCATTTCTCCTCACAATTAACTTCACTGCAGCTTCGCAATTTTATACATTTATGTGCACTTTCTTTACCTTGGCCCTTTCAAGCTCACATTTTCTAAGCATTAAGTTGATTGTTATACCAAGAGATCGTATCATTTTGATCTTGGAAGTGAGAGTAATGTTTTGATCTTGGAAGTGAGAGTAATGTTTTGATCTTGGAAGTGAGAGTAATGTTTTGATCTTGGAAGTGAGAGTAATGTTTTGATCTTGGAAGTGAGAGTAATGTTTTGATCTTGGAAGTGAGAGTAATGTTTTGATCTTGGAAGTGAGAGTAATGTTTTGATCTTGGAAGTGAGAGTAATGTTTTGATCTTGGAAGTGAGAGTAATGTTTTGATCTTGGAAGTGAGAGTAATGTTTTGATCTTGGAAGTGAGAGTAATGTTTTGATCTTGGAAGTGAGAGTAATGTTTTGATCTTGGAAGTGAGAGTAATGTTTTGATCTTGGAAGTGAGAGTAATGTTTTGATCTTGGAAGTGAGAGTAATGTTTTGATCTTGGAAGTGAGAGTAATGTTTTGATCTTGGAAGTGAGAGTAATGTTTTGATCTTGGAAGTGAGAGTAATGTTTTGATCTTGGAAGTGAGAGTAATGTTTTGATCTTGGAAGTGAGAGTAATGTTTTGATCTTTCCTCATTGACTGTAGCTGTGTTACAGCAGCAGTAGTAATTTATTGTACTGTAGTTAATGTACAAGAAATAATAATGTAGCAAACATTACAGTTCACCCAGCCTTTGAGTATGAATGATGTTTTTCTGGGAAAGTAGAATGGCCTGACAGATACTGATCATATTACCCATAAAATATGTTATTTGTTACTGACAAAACATGGACATTAACTCCATTTACCTCATGCATCTGGAATTATGAAGGGAGTCTTTATCTGTTTATTACAGTTATATGTGACAGAAATCAAATTTTGTCTAGTGAAATCAAACTTTGTATAGTGAAATCAAACTTTGTCTAGTGAAATCAAACTTTGTCTAGTGAAATCAAACTTTGTCCAATGAAATCAAACTTTGTATAGTGAAATCAAACTTTGTCTAGTGAAATCAAATTTTGTCTAGTGAAATCAAACTTTGTCTAGTGAAATCAAACTTTGTCCAATGAAATCAAACTTTGTATAGTGAAATCAAACTTTGTCTAGTGAAATCAAACTTTGTCTAGTGAAATCAAACTTTGTCTAGTGAAATCAAACTTTGTCCAATGAAATCAAACTTTGTATAGTGAAATAAAACTTTGTCTAGTGAAATCAAATTTTGTCTAGTGAAATCAAACTTTGTCCAGTGAAATCAAATTTTGTCTAGTGAAATCAAACTTTGTCTAGTGAAATCAAACTTTGTCCAGTGAAATCAAATTTTGTCTAGTGAAATCAAACATTGTCTAGTGAAATCAAACTTTGTCTAGTGAAATCAAACTTTGTCCAGTGAAATCAAACTTTGTCTAGTGAAATCAAACTTTGTCTAGTGAAATCAAACTTTGTCCAGTGAAATCAAATTTTGTCTAGTGAAATCAAACTTTGTCTAGTGAAATCAAACTTTGTCCAGTGAAATCAAACTGTGTCCAGTAAAATCTTAGTTTGCCTAGCGAAATCAAACTTTTTGGTGAAATTTTTAATTGAGTGGTAGGGTACATGTATTGGTAAAACATTCACTACAATCAATTCTATTAATTTCTTGTGATAATACTCAGAACAAATGACAACATATTTATAAACTGTTTCATTGAGTTGCCATATAAACTATATTAGACTACTTTTCTCATTAATGATTGAGTTATTGAGTCATTTGTTGGTCATCATCATTGCCATCTGAACATGCCCATAGGTGCTCAGATCTCCTCCTCAGCAATCATTAATGATGTGTAGACCAATAAGTTAATTAAATTACATGTTATGAATTATGTTCTTTGTAAAAAATTATGTGAATTTCTTTCTTTTCTGTGAAAATAAAAAGCAATTTTGTAAGAATTGTTTGCCAGTGTTTGCGTTGCTGAAAGGAAAGATAAAACATGAGTATATGTTTCGTTTATAAAGCAAAATCACTCCACCTGTTGACTGTAGGTCAGTTTTCTTGGACTATCAGATACATAAACGTAGACAACAAAGATCTCTCTCTCTCACTCTCTGCGATCAGGACTCAATCAGAGTAGGATTCTAGACTCTCACATGAAGTCAGCTGTCAGGTTAAGTGTGTTGATCACCCCCACAGACAGAACATCACAATTAGAGTCTGCCAGATCCACTCTGATTGAACACCCGTTAAAATGTTGCACTGTGTTCTGCGCCAGTGGCCCAGTGCATCCGATTTCAGCCAGCATTTTATTCAGGTTTGCATTCCTTAGCCTTTGATTGTCCCCAATCTTCCTGCAAGGCAGCAGATGATCTTTTCTGTAGGGGGATTCTGCCCTCAGATGGTCTTCCGTCCCAGGTTTACGAGTACCATCTGCCCGAGTCACTAGAGGTGACTAACACAGACATGCACACACAAAGATATGAGATGTGACTAACACTGACATGCATACACAAAGATATGAGATGTGACTAACACTGACATGTACACAACGATATGAGACATGACTAACACGGACACACACCAAGGTATATGACACATGACTAGCATAGACATGCACACACAAAGATATGAGATATGACTAACATAGACATGCACACACAAGGATATGAGATGTGACATACAGACATGCACACACAAGGATATGAGATGTGACTAACATAGACATGCACACACAAGGATATGAGATATGACATACAGACATGCACACACAAGGATATGAGATGTGACATACACACTCAAAGATATAAAATAAGCAAAGATCTAAGAATAATAAAGAACATGTACTGGCAACAAACAGCGGCCATAAAAACTAGAAACCAATTGGGAATGTTTCAACAAATAAAACAGAGTGTTAGGCAAGGTTGTGTGCTGTCACCAGATTTGTTTAATATTTATAGTGAGATTACTTTAATATCCATAAGGGGCATGCCTGGAATAACAATTGGAGGTCATAATATAAATAATCTAAGGTATGCTGATGAATCGCTAAGAGTGAAAATGAGTTACAAGAAATTTTAGACATTATAGTGAAAGAAAGCAAAAATAAAGGACTCAGCCTTAATAGCAAAAAGACAGAAGTAATGGTAACAACAAAGAAAAAACATCACCCCAGTGCAAAATAAAGACAAGTGGAACAATATTAAAACAGGTAAATGAATTTAAATATTTGGGAACTTTGTTAACCTCAGATTGAAGATGTACAACAGAGGTGAGATGTCGAATGGCTCAGGCAAAAGCAGCTTTCCAAAAAATGAGGAAGATACTATGCAATCCATTTTTGACAACAGAAACAAGAAAAATTGTTCTCAAATGTTATGTAGAACCAGTCTTAACACATTGATGTGAGTCAGGAACAATAGGACAATAGACAAGAAAATCACTGGAGTCTGTAGAAATGTGGTTGTACAAAAGAATGTTGAGATGACCATGGACAACTAAGAAGAATAATGGAAACGTTCTGAAAGAGGCCAAAAAAAAAAGAGAGCTAATTTCCAATATTAGAAAGAAACAATCATCATTTTTTGGCCTTGCAATAAGAAAGGAACGGCTGTAATATATTGTAACAACTGAAAAAATTGAGGAATGAAGAGATAGAGGAAAGTAAAGAGAAAAGATACCAGATAGCTTAAGAGAATGGAGGGAGCTGCGATAGCTCAGTGGTTAGTGAACTGAACTACAAAGGACAAGAAGTAGAGTTCGATCCCAATCAACGGCTTGCAGGTTCATCCAGCCTTTAATGGGTCCGGATTTTTTCTGGGAAAGTAAAGCGGCACGAGCGTAATACCGACCACATTACCCCATAAATCATGTGCCGAAGGTCTGTAAAATTTATGGTCATTAACACCATATTCCTTATACGCCACTTGATGTGACGGGGGTACTTTACTTTTTTTTAAAGAGAATGGCTTGACAGAAGGTCAACAACAGAAATTATAAATAACTGTCGTGATCAAAAGTTGTGGAGATGCTTGATCACCTACGCCAGCAGGCTTGGTACTTGATGATGATGATCAAATGCATAATCATTAAAATGAAAAGAGAATTACTAAACACAATTCAGTGAAGACAAATGAGATTTTGGGGGCATGTTAAAAGACACAGCAGTCTACTAAAAGTAATCTTAGAGGGTAAATACAAGATTTTAAAAAAGGCAGAGGTAGACCAAAACTAACATGGATGAATAACATGACATACATACATACATACGCAAGTCAGTGTATGATAACCTGCACTATCAAAGCAAAAGTCAGAGCAGAGTGATGTTCTATGGTAGCCAATCTTTGATGCTGAGACAGCACTCAATGATGATGATGAATTATTAAAATATAAAAAAATCTGCTTCTTTGTATGTTTAATCTGTCACATTTTTATAAGTTTCCATGATTGGTACTTTAAACTCTGTACATGTAGTTGTAACAATTGTTATTTAGTTAAAAAGGAAAGGCAATGCAATGATTAAACTACAATTTGAGACATGGGAGAAACATCAACAAAACTGTATTTATTTATCAATAACTTCTGTTAATGGCAACTCTATGATTTATATGAGAATGGCTACTCAATGATTTATATGAGAATGGCTACCCAATGATTTATATGAGAATGGCTACCCAATGATTTATATGAGAATGGCAACTCTATAATTTATACAAGAATGACAACTCTATAATTTATACAAGAATGACAACTCTATGATTAATACAAGAATGACAACTCTATAATTTATACAAGAATGGCAACTCTATAATTTATACAAGAATGGCAACTCTATGATTTACACAAGAATGGCAACTCTATAATTTATACAAGAATGGCAACTCTATAATTTATACAAGAATGGCAACTCTATGATTTACACAAGAATGGCAACTCTATGATTTACACAAGAATGGCAACTCTATAATTTATACAAGAATGACAACTCTATAATTTATACAAGAATGACAACTATAATTTATACAAGAATGACAACTATGATTTATACAAGAATGACAACTCTATAATTTATACAAGAATGACAACTATGATTTATACAAGAATGACAACTATGATTTATACAAGAATGACAACTCTATAATTTATACAAGAATGACAACTATGATTTATACAAGAATGACAACTATGATTTATACAAGAATAGCAACTATGATTTATACAAGAATGACAACTCTATGATTTACACAAGAATGGCAACTATGATTTATACAAGAATGACAACTCTATAATTTATACAAGAATGACAACTCTATGATTTATACAAGAATGACAACTATGATTTATACAAGAATGACAACTCTATGATTTACACAAGAATGGCAACTCTATAATTTATACAAGAATGGCAACTCTATAATTTATACAAGAATGGCAACTCTATGATTTACACAAGAATGGCAACTCTATGATTTACACAAGAATGGCAACTCTATAATTTATACAAGAATGACAACTCTATAATTTATACAAGAATGACAACTATGATTTACACAAGAATGACAACTCTATAATTTATACAAGAATGACAACTCTATAATTTATACAAGAATGACAACTCTATAATTTATACAAGAATGACAACTCTATAATTTATACAAGAATGACAACTCTATAATTTATACAAGAATGACAACTATGATTTATACAAGAATGACAACTATGATTTATACAAGAATGACAACTCTATGATTTACACAAGAATGGCAACTCTATAATTTATACAAGAATGACAACTATAATTTATACAAAAATGACAACTCTATGATTTACACAAGAATGGCAACTCTATGATTTACACAAGAATGGCAACTCTATAATTTATACAAGAATGACAACTATGATTTACACAAGAATGACAACTATGATTTATACAAGAATGACAACTATGATTTACACAAGAATGGCAACTCTATAATTTATACAAGAATGACAACTATAATTTATACAAAAATGACAACTCTATGATTTATACAAGAATGACAACTATAATTTATACAAAAATGACAACTATGATTTATACAAGAATGACAACTATGATTTACACAAGAATGACAACTATGATTTATACAAGAATGACAACTATGATTTATACAAGAATGACAACTCTATGATTTACACAAGAATGACAACTCTATGATTTACACAAGAATGGCAACTCTATAATTTACACAAGAATGGCAACTCTATGATTTACACAAGAATGGCTACTCAATGATTTATATGAGAATGCCTACTCAATGATTTATATGAGAATGCCTACTCAATGAATTATATGAGAATGCCTACTCAATGATTTATATGAGAATGCCTACTCAATGATTTACATGAGAATGCCTACTCAATGATTTATATGAGAATTCCTACTCAATGATTTATTTGAGAATGCCTACTCAATGATTTATATGAGAATGCCTACTCAATGATTTATATGAGAATGCCTACTCAATGATTTATACGAGAATGCAAACTCTATGATTTATTTTGTGTCTTCTCTCTTTGTCATGCAGCTTCTCTAACATCACCCTTTCCCCACATTTTGCCTGTTGTAACCAAGTATTCTACCTTTCCTCTTCTCATGACGCGCCCAAAAAATTGTCATTATTTCTTTCTGCTGTTTTTTAGGAGCTCTCTTTTTGTGTTGGCGTCTTTGAGAATGTCCTCATTGGTTTTTATTCCATCTCAGAGGCCTCAAATTGTCCTATCATTTGTTTGTCTACTACCTATGATTTGCTTCCATAGGTCAGAATTGGCTCCATATAGCACCAATGAACTCTCCCTTTCTCACTTCTTTTGACATAGACGTGTTGCACAAGATGTTTTTCTTTATTACAAATTCTAAACTGGCCTGAACTTTTCTGCTTCTTATTTCTGTGGTGCATCTTAGATTTTATGTTATTATTGTACCCAAGTATTTGACGCTCTGTGCTTGTTTCAGATTTGTCCTGCTTATTTTTATAATGCACGATGGTCGTAGTAGTTTAATCAAAACGACCATCTGAGACTTTTCTTGTTGCTTTCTTTTACTATTATGTCCATCATTTATTGTGCTTTGTTTTGTAATATAATCTTATAACCTTTCCATACTATCATCAATGTGTATTCTCATAAATTTAGTCACTAGAGTCTTCTACATTTGTAAGTTTAATTTTCACTTTTGAACATTCATAAGTTTTTCAGAGTTTTAACATTTAATACGTTTATTTTTCAGAGTTTTAATCTTTCATAAGTTTATTTTTAACAGTGGAAGGACTGAAACACATTCATGATGAGGGAGATCTGATGATCAAATTGTTTCCTGATGTAGTGCTGTATATATAAAGAGTTTCCTAGCACTAGGATAGGATAGGACAGGATAGGACAGGATAGGATAGGATAGGATAGGATAGAATAGGATAGGATAAAATAAGGTAGTGTAGAATAGAATAGGATAGGATAGGATAAAATAAGGTACTGTAGGATAGGATAGGATAAGACAGAATAGGATAGGATAGAATAGGATAGGACAGGATAAGATAGGATAGGATAGGATAAGGTAGAATAGGATAGGATAAAATAAGGTAGTGTAGAATAGGATAGGATTGGATAAGACAGAATTGGATAGGATAGGATAAGATATAATAAGATAGGATATGACAGGATAGGATAGGATAAGATAGAATAGGATAGGATAGAATAGGATAGGATAAGATAGAATAGGATAGGATAGGATAAGATAGAATAAGATAGGATAGGATAAGATAGAATAGGATAGGATAAAATAAGGTAGTGTAGGATAGAATAGGATAGGATAAGGTAGTGTAGGATAGAAAAGGATAGGATAAGGTAGTATAAGATAGAATAGAGTATAGGATTAGGTAGTGTAGGATAGAATAGGATGAAACATAATAGAATAGGAGAGGGTCAAGTAGGGTAGGATAAGGTAAGGTAATATTAGATAGGATCAAATTGGGTAGGATTTGGATCAAACAGGGTTGGATACGATAGAATAGGATAGGATCAAGTAGGATAGGATAAGGTGGAAAAGGGAAGGGTAGGATATTAAAAGGTGTGATAGGATAAAATAGGATAGAATATGAGAAGGTAGGCTTGGGTAGAGAGGAATATGATAAAGTAAGGTAAGATAAGATAGATGGTAAGACAAGGTAAAGTAGGACAGGGTAGTATCTGGCCTTTGGCGTTTTGACAGACGGTTGGTAGCAAGCAATCATGATAAGTCAGTAGTTTGGTAAAGCATTGGTGTCTCATACTGGGTGCTGCTTTACTGAACAGTTTCTCTCGAGGCTGAATTTGTCAATCCTGGACAGATAGATCCATCCACAGAACGAACAAGGTGTACCCGCGGTACTCGGCTTTGTCTCCTTTCTCTTGCTCCTTTTGTTGTCTGAATTTGACGTCAGCGCTGTCTTTAAAGTTGCTGTGCCAATTTTTATGTTTGCTCTCCATGTGCTACGATCCGCAGCCACATTTTCCCAGTTCCTTTAACTTATAGAAAATTCCATCAAGGAAGCCCAGCAAACATCCTTATATCTCAGCACTGGTCTGCCCTTTGGTCTCTTTCCATCCCTAATTTCGCCATACAATATTTGTTTGGGAATACGATTTTTTGCCATTCTTCTTTAAATATCCCAGCCACCTTAGTCTACAAATCTTAAGTGTTGCCATGATCGATGGGAGTTTGGCTCGTAAGACATTAGAGTTATTTACTTTGTCCTGCCATTTGATGTTAATAATCTTGCGAAGGCAACGTACATGAATGCCGTTTAACTTTTTCTCCTGCCCTGCATAGGTAGTACAAATATCTGATCCATTTAGAAGTGTACTTAGCACACAACTTTGGTAAATTTGAATCTTAGTCCTGAGTGTTAAATTGATGTTGGCCCATGCTCTATCTTTAAGTTTGCCAAATGTGGAAGCTGCCTTTCTAATTCGGAAATTTATTTCTTCTTCAAGGGAGACATTGGTTGTGACCATAGAACCGAGATAGGTGAACTTTCTCACAAGTTCAAGGGATATCTTATTTAATGATATAGCTATGGGGCTGGCTACACTTGTTGAAGCACCACAGTCTTCTGGATACTTATTGATAGGGAGAATAATTCACATGATCTAGCTAGATTATCAATCATTGACTGCGGGACGGATTCATCATGAACAACCAGTGCTGCAAGGGTAGTGTAAGATAACATAAATTATGGTAAAGTAGGTTAAGATAGAATATTTTATATATAATAATATTTAAAAAAGGGAATTCTTATTTTCAACACGGGATGACGTATTCATCATATTTGTGATGATGTAATGTGAAGGATGTTATTGATTTATTGAGTTATTAGCGGGTCATCATCCTTGCACTCCGAACATGTCCATAGGAGCTCAGATCCCCTCCTCAGCAAGTCTCGAAGTGTCCAGCGACTGACGACTCCAGTTCTGTGTTGGTTGATTAGTCTTCTTACACGCCCACTAAAGGAGAAGGATGTATATCGTGACAACAAGCACAATTAAAGGAGGAAGAAACAGAGGAAAGAGGCTCGTAAAGATACCGGACAGTTTAAAGGAATATACTGGTAGGACCAAGCAAAAGAACTGATAAACAACAGCAGAGATAGAAAGTTGCGAAGAGACATGATCACACACGCCAGCAGGCATGGTTCATGATGAAGGTGCAACTAAATTAAATAAAGAAGTAAGTAAATGTTTCATCAACGCTTTAAGGCAAATGTGAAACATGGTGTTACTGGCCTGTCAATGGTCTTCTTCTTCTTTCCTTTCTCATTAGCTTTTAGGCGTCGAGGTGAGATATCATTTGCGTTCTTTTGCTCATCTGTTGATATGACCTGCTGGTATGTTTCCTCATCATCATCATCATGTGCCATACCGATTGGCGTAGGCGATCATGTCCTTCCACAATCTTCTATCTACAGTGCATCGTATCAGTTCTGTTGTTGACTGTTTTCCATGCCATGACATCAAGCTATTTTCTCTCTTTGTCGTCTGCGATCTCTCTTTCCCTTTATTTTGCCAGTTGTAACCAAGTATTCCAACTTTCCTCTTCTCATGATGTGCCCGAAAAATGTTGATTACTTCTTTCTGATGTTATTTAAGAGCTCCCTTTTTGTGTTGGCCTCTTTGAGAACTTCCTCATTGGTCTTTTTAGCTGTCCAGGAACTTTCAACATTCTTCTGAGAAATCCCATCTCTGTGGCCTCTAATCGTCTTTTCATTTGTTTGTCTATATGTTTGTCATTTGTATGTCGTATGTTTCCTAGTATTTATAATATTCCACTAGTTCATCATTTTCATGGTCGACCCTTGAATCTGGTGTTCTCGTAACGTTTATATGGTTCGTTGTGTTATGTTTTGGTCGTTCTGCTTTATCACGTGGCCAAGCTATTCTGTCTGTTGTTTCTTTATGTACTCTATGGTGGAAATTATTGCTAGCCTTTTTTCATGTCCTCATTTTTTTATCGTATCTCTCATTATGTTTCCTGTCATGCGTCTAACACATTTCATCACAGTAGTGGTTATTGTTCTTGTAGTCTAGCGTCCAGGTCTGGTGTTGGTTGCACACCGTTGAAATGATGATCGTATTATAGTGACCGTTTTGTCTCTGGAGTTACTTCCCTTGTTGAATAGTAGCCAATAATCAAAGGTACGTTATAAGGGAAAATAAGGCAACTAAACACTAGTAAAAATAAATAAATAAATAAAACTGATAAATTTGTGTGATTCCGATAAGAGGCCGGTGGCGTTTTTCATCATTTGAGACACAATGTTTTTTTCCGACATAGAAGGCTCTCGAGGTTTACCAAGCCTCTTTAAGTGGGTACATGGCGTATACTCTGGGAAGGAGAGTCAGTGAGGGAGGAACGTGTCACCGCTCCTCAAAAAGCTGAGGTTTGGCTCAATGATGCAACTAACACTTCATTACCCAACGGGAATTGCTATCGGACTTTCTTTACCTATAATGGTTCTGATACCGCAATCAGCAGAATTTTGATGGAATGCAGACGATAGTGGTGATTAAGATAATGAAGATAAAGATGGCGGGTTTAACTTTATACCCGTATCTAGGGAGAAAAAAAGTGGAAGAAAAGGGCGGTCACCCTGTGAGCTCTGTTTCCCGTTTGTATAAGGTGACCAACTCATCAAGCTGACCTATATATTCAAGCAGACAGGCAAGACAGGTCCAAGAGATGGCATCTCCATCCTGGTAAGCCTTCCCTCAGTTCAGCCTCGGCAACGACACGATTCCATCTGCATAAATCACAAATTCTTGCAGACATCTGCATAATGAGAGGTCATTAGCAATCGTTATTTCCATCTGGCTATGCTATTCATGGAAACCAAACTCGCCCTGTATCTCCCATTCTTCCTTTTCTTATCTCCTTTTTTCTCCGCCTAGTTTTATTTTCTTCTTCCCCCCCCCCCTCCGCTAGTTTTTATTTTATTTTGTTCTTTCTTATTTTGACAAAAGCGAAACGAAATAACAAACTGTTTTGAATAAATCGTGCGTCAACATTTGGTTTATTTGTCTCTGTAATGTGCATTTTATTTAGGATGGGTTTTGTTGTGTGACAATCTCTGCTTGGGAAGGCAAAGATCGTCTTTGACATCACTAGCATCAAAAGCTCTAACAAAGAATATGATTGCTATAGTATGTCTTCTTCTACTTCCCTCCTTCCCTATTTGCCTTTCAGCGTCAAGGGGAGATATAGTTTGCGCTCTTTTGCTCTTCCGTTGGCCTACCCTGCTGTTATGTTTCCTAGTGTATCTAATATTCCATCAATCCATCTTTTTTCATTGTCCGGCCTTGGGTCTTGTGTTTTCATAGTGTTTATTAAAGGCCATTTGTATTGTGTTTTGATCTGTTTGTTTTATCACGTGGCCAAACTATTTTATCTGTTGTTTCTTTATTTATTCTATGGCGGGGTTATTCCTAGATTTTTTCTCAGTTCTTCATTTCTGATCTTGTCTCTCAGACTGTTTCCTATCATTCGTCCAACCCACTTCATCCCAGGGGAGGTTATTTTTCTTGTTGTTCTTGCATCTAGGGCTCAGGACTGGCATTGGTAACACAACGTTGGGATGAGAATTGTATTGTAGAGTGTCTGTTTTGTCTCTACAGTTATTTCCTTCTTGGACAATAGTGGTGATATCTGTCCAATGATTTGACAAGTTTTGTTCATTATGCAGTGATATAAGATATTCGTAATACAGTCAGTACAATAAAGTAAATAAAATATGAACCAAAAATGCTTAATCTTAATGAATTCAAAATAAATGAAAAAAAGTGAAGACGTCCAATCTTGTGGGTTAGTGAAGTATCAAACGTCAAACATTATCTTTTGTATGACGCAAACTGCAAAGTTCTGTTTGGACTACACTATTTTTTGTTGACTCATTACAGGTACAAGAGGAGTCAGAACAGAACAGAACTACCAATCAATCAATTATCACGTAACCTGATCGGTCTTTGGGGCACCATCGATAACATTTTCACAATTTGTTTCCACTCGTCGTGATTTAGAGCCTCTCTCTGTGATACAACGAAATACATTTCTGTTTGTTCTCCACCATTCTTTTCTTGTCCTCCCTGTTCTCTTTTACCTGGTACTGTGCTTTGCAGAATGGTTTTAGCAAGACCTGTTGACCGTGTGACGTGTACATACTAGGCCAGTTTTCGCTCTTTTATTATTGTCAATAGGTTTTTTTATTGGTTCTGTGGATCGTTGGATTCTTTCACGCACTTCTTCATTGATAATATGTTCTCTGTATGATATAAGATATAATGTAATAACTGTAGATACCATTTCATCCTCAAGTCCTGAAACGAATATAACGAACTAAAACGTTTTTTTTAATCATGGGAATACACTTATTAAAAAGGAGATGCAATAAGATCTCATCTTTCGAACTCAATTCCTCAGTTTATGTATTTCCATTTCGTGTTTATGCAGAATTTTCCGTATTCAAAAGATTGATGTCGTTGCAGAGAAATTTCCCAAATGAGGATTTCTCACAGAAGCATTGCTGAAGAATAAAGTTCTCCTTTTCTAATGTCACGGAATGGGGCTTTTAGATCTGAGACTCAGTTTAGTGATGTGGGGGTTGTAGTGACACACGGAGATTCATATCTCTTCATAACTGTGTTTAGTCACAAAACGGTGTTTTAGATATAATTCTAACAATATTGGATTTGTGGGTTAATCCGCTCTGAGGCTACTCATCATCATCAAGTACCATGCCTGCTGACGTAGGTGATCATGTCTCTCCACAACTTTCAATCTCGACAGTTATTTATTATTTCTATTGTTGATCTTCTGCCAAGCTATTCTCTAAAGCTCTCTAGTATCTGGTATCTATTCTCTTTGCTTCACTCTATCTCTTCGTCCCTCAATTTTCCCAGTTGTCACAACATATTCCAGCTACTCCCTTCTCATTACATTGCCAAAAAATGATGATTGTTTCTTCCTAATATTGGAAATTAGTTTTGCATTTGTTTTGGCCTCTTTCAGAACGTTTTCATTACTCTTCTTAGCTGTCCATGGTATTCTCAACAATCTTCAGTAAAACCACATTTCTACAGCCTCCAATTATTATCTTAACCGTTGTCCAATTGTCCATGATTTTCATCCATATGTTAAGACTGGTTCTAAATAACATTTAAGAACTCTTTCTCTCGTTTCTATTGTCAAAAATGGATTGCATAGTATCTTCCTCATGTTTTTTTAAAGCGGTCTATTCTTGGGTTATTCTGCATCTCACCTCTGTTGTACATCTATCTACTGAGGCTTCTACGTTCTCCTTATTTGTGCAATTTATACTTTGTGCGGGTAGTTCCAATTTGTGATATCAAAATCATACATTTTGCAGCTTCAGTAATTTAATGTAGAAATGTTAACTGTCTATGATAACCTGTGTTTCACAGATGTGATAACTTGGTATTTTCTTGTTTACTTGTTCTAATCACCTTGACTGTTCATACTTGTTCTAATCACTTTGAATGTTCATCTACATGTTCTAATCACCATGAATTACCTACATCACCTACAACATCTTCTAATCACATTGAATGTTCACCTACATGTTCTAATCATCTTGAATGTTCACCTACATGATTTAGTCACATTGAATGTTCACCCACATGTTCTAATCACCTTGAATGTTGACCTACATGTTTTAATAATCTTGAATGTTCACCTATATCTTCTATCTTCTAATCACCTTGAATGTTCACCTACATGTTCTAATTATCTTGAATGTTCACATACATGATTTAATCACATTGAATGTTCACCTACATCTTCTAATCACCTTGAAATTTCTCTTAAATGTTCTAATCACCTTGAATGTTTATCTACAACATATTCTAATCACCTTGAATATTCAACTACAACATGTTCTAATTACTTTGAATGTTCACCTACATGATTTAATTACCTTGAATGTTGACCTACATTTTCCCATCACCTTGAATGTTCACCAAAACCACGTTCTAATCACCTTGAATATTCACCTACATGATTTAATCACATTGAATGTTCGTCGACGTGATTTAGTCACTTTGAATGTTCACCTACATGCTCTAATCATCTTGAATGTTCACCTACAACATGTTCTAACCATCTTGAAAGTTCAGCTACATGTTCTAATCATCTTTAATGTTCACATACAACTTATTCTAATCCCTTTTAATGTTTACCCACAACTTGTTCTAATCACCCTGAAATTTCATCAACAACTTGTTCTAATCACCTTGAAAGTTCACCAACAATTTGTTCTAGTCGCATTGAGTATCACCTACAACTTATTATATTCCCCCTTTAATGTTCACCTACAACGTGCTCTAATCACCTTGAGTATTCACCTACAACTTGTTCTAATCACTTTGAAAGTTCACCAACAACTTGTTCTAATCACCTTGAGTATTCACCTACAACTTGTTCTAATCACCTTGAGTATTCACCTACAACTTGTTCTAATCACCTTGAGTATTCACCTACAACTTGTTCTAATCACTTTGAAAGTTCACCTACAACTTATTCTAATCCCCCTTCAATATTCACCTACAACTTGTTCTAATCACTTTGAAAGTTCACCAACAACTTGTTCTAATCACCTTGAGTATTCACCTACAACTAGCTATAATCACTTTGAAAGTTCACCTACAACTTGCTCAAATCACCTTGAGTATTCACCTACAACTTGTTCTAATCACTTTGAAAGTTCACCTACAACTTGTTCTAATCACCTTGAGTATTCACCTACAACTTGTTCTAATCACCTTGAAAGTTCACCTACAACTTATTCTAATCCCCCTTCAATGTTCACCTACAACTTGCTCTAATCACCTTGAGTATTCACCTACAACTTGTTCTAATCACTTTGAAAGTTCACCAACAACTTGTTCTAATCACCTTGAGTATTCACCTACAACTTGTTCTAATCACTTTGAAAGTTCACCTACAACTTGTTCTAATCACCTTGAAAGTTCACCTATAACTTGTTCTAATCCCCTTGAAAGTTCACCTACAACTTGTTCTAATCACCTTGAGTATTCACCTATAACTTATTCTAATCCCCTTGAAAGTTCACCTACAACTTGTTCTAATCACCTTGAGTATTCACCTACAACTTATTCTAATCCCCTTTCAATGTTCACCAACAACTTGTTCTAATCACCTTGAGTATTCACCTACAACTTGTTCTAATCACTTTGAAAGTTCACCAACAACTTGTTCTAATCACCTTGAGTATTCACCTACAACTTGTTCTAATCACCTTGAGTATTCACCTACAACTTGTTCTAATCACCTTGAGTATTCACCTACAACTTGTTCTAATCACTTTGAAAGTTCACCTACAACTTATTCTAATCCCCCTTCAATATTCACCTACAACTTGTTCTAATCACTTTGAAAGTTCACCAACAACTTGTTCTAATCACCTTGAGTATTCACCTACAACTAGCTATAATCACTTTGAAAGTTCACCTACAACTTGTTCTAATCACCTTGAGTATTCACCTACAACTTATTCTAATCCCCCTTCAATGTTCACCTACAACTTGCTCTAATCACCTTGAGTATTCACCTACAACTTGTTCTAATCACTTTGAAAGTTCACCTACAACTTGCTCTAATCACCTTGAGTATTGACCTACAACTTGTTCTAATCACTTTGAAAGTTCACCTACAACTTGCTCTAATCACCTTGAGTATTCACTTACAACTTGTTCTAATCACTTTGAAAGTTCACCTACAACTTGTTCTAATCACCTTGAGTATTCACCTACAACTTATTCTAATCCCCCTTCAATGTTCACCTACAACATGCTCTAATCACTTTGAAAGTTCACCTACAACATGTTCTAATCACTTTGAAAGTTCACCAACAACTTGTTCTAATCACCTTGAGTATTCACCTACAAGTTATTCTAATCCCCTTTCAATGTTCACCAACAACTTGTTCTAATCACCTTGAGTATTCACCAAAAACTTGTTCTAATCACATTCACTGTACCATAGAAGAAGAATACACAGACAAGTAATATTTTATTAAATGAAATCAAGCACCAGAAAACTAAAACATCAGTAACAAAAAGCTGTGTGTTCACATAACTTCAAACTGTCTGATGCAGGCGATATCTATTGAAGATATACCAGACATAATGTGTTAGAGTAACATACATAGACCATGTGTTTCATAAAACCGTCCAACGATTCGTTTTGTTGCGATGCTGACTAGTTCTTTACTTTTCCATTGGCGTATCTCTTTGAACTCGCTCACGTTTGTGGCATCCATTCTCAAAGTGGCCGTCGTTTTTTTTTTTTTGGTTTCTTTTTTTCCCCTGAAAAGAATACTCTTGCTTGATGCTGCCATGTTTATTTTCTTCAACCAGGTGCATCTGACAATACAATTTTTGTGGGGATCGCATTCGCTTTTCATTCTTTGATGATTAGTCACTTACCAGATTAAATAGATTGCACATAAAGATGGAGGAGTCTTGATCAGTTATGATTTGTTGATTTTTCTCAAGTCATGCATTTGTTACATGATTCCATAATAGTTACCCCCCCCCCCTTTTTTTTTTCCGGGCACCCCTTCCCCATCTTTTAAATAAAAAATAAAATCTTAATTGCGATGTTTGAAATATGAAACACAAAGTAGACACTGTCCATGCACAGACCACATTTCTTCTGTTCTTGGTAAATGATGAAACACAAAAACATATTTAGTTTTCTTCCAAATGTTTTATTTGTCTAGAAAATTGTTTGCAAGCTATAAACAATATGAGAACAGAAACAAGCAGTGAGATGAGTGAGCAGAGTCACTTTAAACGCTGGTACAATTCGTTACACACAACAAAGTACACGCTCAAACCAAAACACTTTCTTGAACACACCGTGTCTGTCCATTATATTGAAGCGCGAATATGACTCCAAATTATTTATTTCGTTTCGTATAAAAAGAAACAATGACTATTGCAGTATGGAGAACACAGTTGCCTGTCATTAATACTTTAGTTCATTTGCTAATTTCTGTTTCTCCAGGGAGATAAACTATTGGTCGTTTCAAATCTAAATGTTCACGATTAACATGAAATATCTCCTCTTTCCCTGCACTTACAAACTTGATTTTTTTGCATCTGGCCTTGTTTTTCCAAGGTCCCACCGATTTCACAAAATTTAATGATGTAGGAAGTATGCTTCATCATGAAGCAGCACTTTCCTTTGATCTCAGTGAATTTACGGATCTTTTTGCTCCTGGAGAAAATAATTTACCGTACATTAATGGAAATCAGCTTCTCGACATAGGCGTCTCTACACAACTTGAAAGTTGGAGGCGTTTATCAACTGTTTACTTTCTATTGTTTACTTTCTTTAAAATACTATGAGAATGTCAATGTTATAGCCTTTACAGACGGTCTAAAACAAATCAGCGTATAAACAGTTCCATTAATGAAAACTATTTAAACAATATACAACAAAGAATACATTTAAAAAAATTAATTATCCGTTGCGAGCGATAACGAGCATGACATATCAAGCAAAGTTATTGTTTATGGGTACGCATGTGACTAAAGAGTCCGATGTAAGCACGGGATCCTCTTCACTGTAAAGAGCTACATTGTTCGTTTTATGTCTTTCCATGTGACTTTCATTATTTTACGTAAACAAGACATATGAAAGTGATTTAGTTTCTTTGCATGCCTGCAGTACACATATCAAGAATCTTTACATTTTCAAAACGTTATCAACTTTAGCTAAAGATTGATCATGCGGACATATAAAAACGTCCATTATTATTTCATTTATTCTGAATCAGAGGAGTCTAACATATTGATTACTAATCTGGGCTGAACGAACGATAGTCCATCTTTTTTCCAATAGTCATTTTCTTCTTTTAAGACACGATCTTCACATTTGCACCAAAAATCTTTGTCAATCTGTAATAGAGCAGCATATGTCAGTCCTTTTATGTCGCATAGTTTAAAACTTGTATTCTCAGCTGCCACCTGCCCTTTAATTTTTGCCCAAACGAGTTCAATGGGGTTTAATTGTGGATGATAAGGGGGCAGTCTCAAGCACGTATGACCATGCTGTTGAATGATTTTGTCTATTTGGAATACTTTGGTCTTTTGCGATTTCTTAACAAGTGACAGTAATTCAGGTTTCAAAAATCCCTTGTTAAATGGAATTCCTTCCTTTCTTAGCCAAATCTTTATAACATCTTTTGTACTGGTAGATGTAGGAATTTTGTCTTCTTCTGCCACAGCGTTGTGGTACGACGCGTTGTCCATTACCAGACAGGATGGTCTGTCTAGAATTGGAAGAAGAGTATTTTCAATCCACTCTCTAAATATATGGCCATTCATCTCGGTGTGATAGTCCCTGTTGTCAGTATAATTAGAGGTGAATATAAGTTCTGCATTTTTCACCAACCCTTCTTTTCGGCTGCCTGCATGTGCCATTATAATACGCTGTCCTTTTCCAGTGGGTACACATCTTTTAATACTTCCATCTGATAACTGCCATTCCTTTGCACTTGTGTGGTGAGAATTTATCCAAGATTCATCTAGAAATACAATATCATAACCTTGGTTACGCATTTCCCGTACTTCACGTAAATATTTACTCCTCATAGAAACTAAGTGCGGCTTCTCGCAGATGACATTTCTACCACTATCGTACTTTCTAAACGTAAAACCGATGCTTCTAACAGTTCTCCATAATGTTGTTTTCGACACAACAATGTCATTTTCTGCTCTCAGTCGAATTTTCAGTTTTCTTAAAGTCACAGTTTCTTTGGAATCGAACATTTTACAAATTGCTCTTCTAATCACTTCCTTGTCAAAACTATCTACTACTTTCTTTCTTCCTAGCGTCCTAGTCTTGATTGAACTGGACACTCCGTTAGCTTTAAGCACTTGTTTGAAAAAGCGTTTGCTTATACCCAATGCGTGAATAGTTCTCTTTTCTGGCTTTGAGATGCTTCGATACAGTTTTCCACGCTTAGCTTCTATGCAAAAATATTTATACACCTTTATTGCCACTGATTGCAATGTAAGGAACTTTACTTTTATACCCATTGACTAACAGATCACAAATTTAACGAAATTGCCCAATAATTAGGATACGCCGTTGCACATAAATCACAACAAAACGACAGGAAATGGGATGCACCGGATATAAAATTATAACTATGACGCGTTTTATGTGTTTTTTAGTGCTTAAAACAGGGAAATTGGCGCGCATTACGTTCAAGATGACAAGTCCGTGGGTGCTCACTCATATGAAGTGGTAATTCCTCCAAATATATGGTTTGACCAAAATGCCTTAAATTTGTATACTTCAAATAAAGAATATTTAAAACTATACGTTTGTTGGTGAGGAAATGAATGTACTTCTTGGGACCAAAAAATCACAAGACCATATGCAAAATTTCAGCATTATCAATCAATTGGTTGCAGAGATATGGAATTTTAAACACCTTCAAAATATTTTGAAACGACCTATACGCATGTTTTTTCTCCTATTGGTCGTTTCAAATCTAAATGTTCACGATTAACATGAAATATCTCCTCTTTCCCTGCACTTACAAACTTGATTTTTTGCATCTGGCCTTGTTTTTCCAAGGTCCCACCGATTTCACAAAATTTAATGATGTAGGAAGTATGCTTCATCATGAAGCAGCACTTTCCTTTGATCTCAGTGAATTTACGGATCTTTTTGCTCCTGGAGAAAATAATTTACCGTACATTAATGGAAATCAGCTTCTCGACATAGGCGTCTCTACACAACTTGAAAGTTGGAGGCGTTTATCAACTGTTTACTTTCTATTGTTTACTTTCTTTAAAATACTATGAGAATGTCAATGTTATAGCCTTTAAATACGGTCTAAAACAAATCAGCGTATAAACAGTTCCATTAATGAAAACTATTTAAACAATATACAACAAAGAATACATTTAAAAAATTAATTATCCGTTGCGAGCGATAACGAGCATGACATATCAAGCAAAGTTATTGTTTATGGGTACGCATGTGACTAAAGAGTCCGATGTAAGCACGGGATCCTCTTCACTGTAAAGAGCTACATTGTTCGTTTTATGTCTTTCCATGTGACTTTCATTATTTTACGTAAACAAGACATATGAAAGTGATTTAGTTTCTTTGCATGCCTGCAGTACACATATCAAGAATCTTTACATTTTCAAAACGTTATCAACTTTAGCTAAAGATTGATCATGCGGACATATAAAAACGTCCATTATTATTTCATTTATTCTGAATCAGAGGAGTCTAACATATTGATTACTAATCTGGGCTGAACGAACGATAGTCCATCTTTTTTCCAATAGTCATTTTCTTCTTTTAAGACATGATCTTCACATTTGCACCAAAAATCTTTGTCAATCTGTGATAGAGCAGCATATGTCAGTCCTTTTATATGGCATAGTTTAAAACTTGTATTCTCAGCTGCCACCTGCCCTTTAATTTTTGCCCAAACGAGTTCAATGGGGTTTAATTGTGGATGATAAGGGGGCAGTCTCAAGCACGTATGACCATGCTGTTGAATGATTTTGTCTATTTGGAATACTTTGGTCTTTTGCGATTTCTTAACAAGTGACAGTAATTCAGGTTTCAAAAATCCCTCGTTAAATGGAATTCCTTCCTTTCTTAGCCAAATCTTTATAACATCTTTTGTACTGGTAGATGTAGGAATTTTGTCTTCTTCTGCCACAGCGTTGTGGTACGACGCATTGTCCATTACCAGACAGGATGGTCTGTCTAGAATTGGAAGAAGAGTATTTTCAATCCACTCTCTAAATATATGGCCATTCATCTCGGTGTGATAGTCCCTGTTGTCAGTATAATTAGAGGTGAATATAAGTTCTGCATTTTTCACCAACCCTTCTTTTCGGCTGCCTGCATGTGCCATTATAATACGCTGTCCTTTTCCAGTGGGTACACATCTTTTAATAATTCCATCTGATAACTGCCATTCTTTTGCACTTGTGTGGTGAGAATTTATCCAAGATTCATCTAGAAATACAATATCATAACCTTGGTTACGCATTTCCCGTACTTCACGTAAATATTTACTCCTCATAGAAACTAAGTGCGGCTTCTCGCAGATGACATTTCTATCACTATCGTACTTTCTAAACGTAAAACCGATGCTTCTAACAGTTCTCCATAATGTTGTTTTCGACACAACAATGTCATTTTCTGCTCTCAGTCGAATTTTCAGTTTTCTTAAAGTCACAGTTTCTTTGGAATCGAACATTTTACAAATTGCTCTTCTAATCACTTCCTTGTCAAAACTATCTACTACTTTCTTTCTTCCTAGCGTCCTAGTCTTGATTGAACTGGACACTCCGTTAGCTTTAAGCACTTGTTTGAAAAAGCGTTTGCTTATACCCAATGCGTGAATAGTTCTCTTTTCTGGCTTTGAGATGCTTCGATACAGTTTTCCACGCTTAGCTTCTATGCAAAAATATTTATACACCTTTATTGCCACTGATTGCAATGTAAGAAACTTTACTTTTATACCCATTGACTAACAGATCACAAATTTAACGAAATTACCCAATAATTAGGATACGCCGTTGCACATAAATCACAACAAAACGACAGGAAATGGGATGCACCGGATATAAAATTATAACTATGACGCGTTTTATGTGTTTTTTAGTGCTTAAAACAGGGAAATTGGCGCGCATTACGTTCAAGATGACAAGTCCGTGGGTGCTCACTCATATGAAGCGGTAATTCCTCCAAATATATGGTTTGACCAAAATGCCTTAAATTTGTATACTTCAAATAAAGAATATTTAAAACTATACGTTTGTTGGTGAGGAAATGAATGTACTTCTTGGGACCAAAAAATCACAAGACCATATGCAAAATTTCAGCATTATCAATCAATTGGTTGCAGAGATATGGAATTTTAAACACCTTCAAAATATTTTGAAACGACCAATACATTCAAAACGATTAGGAAAAAAAAAATTTTAATATAAAATTTAAAAATTAAAAAATTTCTAAAATTTAAAAAGCTTTGTTGTTGAAATTGAATAATTATAATATATATATATATATATATATATATATATATATATATATATAATAATATTATATATAATATAATAATATATATATAATATTATATATAATATTATATATAATATTATATATAATATATAATAATATAATTAATTGAATAAAAATTGCATCTCCCGAAACTCTCAGATTTTGTAATATTTTATTTTTTTTTATGTTCAAGCATTAACTGCTAAAATATCGTTATTACAAAATATTTACTTAAGTTAAGCTAAAATAATCTAACATTTGGAGGTCTGATGACACAAAGTGAAACCACTCCCATAAAATATCAATTTTAAGAAAGATGGAATGTACTATATTCAGGATATCTTCATCCATAAAACAATACAACGTGCTCAAGATTAGAAAAAAATGTCACTTTCAGATGAAAATAAACAACCGTGAGAGAGAAATTATTAAAAAATGTGTCGTTTTAATTGTTACTTTTATAAAGTGATTCGAGGTGCGAATCACAGTAAGAGCAAAAGAGACGTTTATTTATTTATTTTTGTCTATATTTTCACCAGAATACCCAGTGACAACTGCACGGCACATACGGTGTTTATTTGGCATCCCAATAGAAAATCCCTTTCTCATCTTTCTTTTTCTTGTCACTTCCTCTTATACCTCTTCGGATCTTGTCACTTCCTCTTATACCTCTTCGGATCTTGTCACTTCCTCTTACACCCCTTCGGATCTTGTCACTTCCTCTTATACCTCTTCGGATCTTGTCACTTCCTCTTATACCTCTTCGGATCTTGTCACTTCCTCTTATACCTCTTCGGATCTTGTCACTTCCTCTTATACCTCTTCGGATCTTGTCACTTCCTCTTATACCCCTTCGGATCTTGTCACTTCCTCTTATACCTCTTCGGATCTTGTCACTTCCTCTTATACCTCTTCGGATCTTGTCACTTCCTCTTATACCTCTTCGGATCTTGTCACTTCCTCTTATACCTCTTCGGATCTTGTCACTTCCTCTTATACCCCTTCGGATCTTGTCACTTCCTCTTATACCTCTTCGGATCTTGTCACTTCCTCTTATACCCCTTCGGATCTTGTCACTTCCTCTTATACCTCTTCGGATCTTGTCACTTCCTCTTATACCTCTTCGGATCTTGTCACTTCCTCTTATACCCCTTCGGATCTTGTCACTTCCTCTTATACCTCTTCGGATCTTGTCACTTCCTCTTATACCCCTTCGGATCTTGTCACTTCCTCTGATACCCCTTCGGATCTTGTCACTTCCTCTGATACCCCTTCGGATGTCTCGGGGGGGTACACAATTCTAGTTTCTTGCCATTGGGGCAGCCCCAGCCATTATCAACTGATGTTATTGTAGCGTTTCTCTGATGTTGTAAACACATCTTACTCTTGTGTCTGTCACAGGATTTTCTTCCATCTCCTCTTTTAGTATATGTTTTGTATGTTATATAATTACGTGACATTCTTTCCAGATGAGCAAAACAGCTCATTTGTTATCCTTGTATGTAGTTTATACTTGATCTAATGCCTACTCTGCGTCACACTCCAGGGACTGCATGGAAGCTGAGAGGAAAAAGCGAAATGCAATGCAACCAACGCTAAATACAATCGAGCAACATAGACAATTCAGATCGAGACAAGTTCCCATCTATTGTGACGGCTGCGTAGAGCATGATCTGATTTTTAATGCAGCTGTTAACCACAGTGACTTTTACAGTTTGAGACTAGGACGACCACGCTTTCCAGTTTTACTGAACCTATCCTTATTTTAGTTTAGTTTAGTCTAGTTTAGTCTATTCTAGTTTAGTCTATTCTAGTTTAGTTTAGTCTATTATAGTTTAGTCTATTCTAGTTTAGTTTAGTTTAGTCTATTCTAGATTAGTTTAGTTTAGTTTAGTTTAGTTTAGTTTAGTTTAGTTTAGTTTAGTTTAGAAGTAGCAAGGACAAGAATACAAGTTACTATGGAATGATTACAAGCAATTATGACAAGATTACAAATAACTATGACAGGATTACAAGCAACTATGAAATATTACAAGTATTAAGTAACTATGGAAAGATTACAAGTAAATGTGGAATAGAAAACATTTTGTGAGCTACAGAAAATGTGCTACATATATTTTGTTATTTTAATTATCAATGATACAGCTGGAAGAGTGTAATCTCTGATTAATAATCAGTGATTAAAAGAGAGAAACTACTTCTTGCCAGTGACAGTTAAAGGGCTCATAGTGGTCAAGAGTGATTTGTAAACAAAAATGTTTTGCGAATGATGCTACAAGATAATAGTTCGTTACTTCTCTCTAAAATAAAATGTTGTCTTACGCCGGAAACGGAAGTGTTTGCCGATGGGATAAAATGGTTGCTATGTGGTAAACTTGCAACACACTGCAACAAAGCCGACTTAATGTGCATTAAAGGGCAGATGATGAAGATTAGCACTTGCGGTAAACTGAGAGAAGAAGAAGTTCTGTCTGCAAGCACCAACATTAAACGGCCATTACAACTCCAACATTTGTGTCTAAGGAACAACAAACGGAAATATTAACATGACTAATTTAACACTTCATCCGTCCTACATTTATATTAAAAGTCCTTCTCTTGTTGATATATAATGTCCTCCATTATATTAAAAGTCCTTCTCTTGTTGATATATAATGTCCTACATTTATATTAAAAGTCCTTCTCTTGTTGATATATAATGTCCTCCATTATATTAAAAGTCGTTCTCTTGTTGATATATAATGTCCTAAATTTATATTAAAAGTCCTTCTCTTGTTGATATATAATGTCCTCCATTTATATTAAAAGTCCTTCTCTTGTTGATATATAATGTCCTCCATTATATTAAAAGTCCTTCTCTTGTTGATATATAATGTCCTCCATTTATTTTATAAGTCCTTCTCTTTTTGATATATAATGTTCTCCATTATATTAAAAGTCCTTCTCTTGTTGATATATAATGTCCTCCATTTATATTAAAAGTCCTTCTCTTTTTGATATATAATGTCCTCCATTTATATTAAAAGTCCTTCTCTTGTTGATATATAATGTCCTCCATTTATATCAAAAGTCCTTATGTTATCGATATGGCCCCCTTTAAAATTCCATATGGTCACCATAGAGGGAGGAAAAAAAGACAACAATGTCTAAAAATCTCTTGCAGACCGAATGAGGAAGATCGAAAATAAGCATTGCCATAAATATATAGTATCATCCGTACATTTTATAAAATGTAGTTCTGGAGTTAGTTTGGTCCAGGTACATCCGCCTGCATGCTCAAATTGATCAGTGTTGACTTCTTGTCGCCACTTGAACTCATCATCATCATCATTATCGTGTGCCTTACCGGTTGATGTAGGTGATCATGTCCCTCCACAATCTTCTATCTAACACGCATCGTATTAGTTCTGTTGTTGACTGTTTTCCATGCCATGACGTCAAACCATCCAGAATGTTCTCCCCTTGTCGTCCTCGTCGTCACATTGAATTAATTCCACGAATAAAGTAGACCGATGTGTTGAAAAAAGTGCAGTCGTATGAGCATGTTCTATAACTACCAATGTCCATTCATTTTGATTTGTTTAACTGTTAAAAAAAACATTATATATTTATACATTTAAGAATGTGAACAAATATAAGAAATTGTAAATACACAAACATAAAATGAATACGTCTTCTCTAGGGTTCATTTGCACGTTCAAGCAAATTGTACCTAAGGCATACTGTATTCTATCTAATTTTTGAGTATCGAAAAAAAAAACGTTTACACATTCAATTAATGAAATTAAACTATAAAAAAAAACTATCTTTACGACACATATTACCATTACTAGTGTATGTCGGAGAGCAACGACAGAACCAGAGAAAGGCCGCTTGGTCAAAGCAGTAGCCACGACGTGTGAGACTCAGGATTTTTATTTCACCCCCGATTGACAAAAAATCCTTTCTGTCTACCGCGGGTTTCGAACACCGGACGTCGGCTTTTTAGTTAGTAAAACAGTGGTTGTGAATGAAATTGAAAATGCAAAACATGGGCTAGAATCTATCTATCTATTGTCCTTTCGAGCCGAAGACGGCACATAGGGCAGAACCACAATCTCAAAAACAGAAACCTTAAGGGCCAAATTGGCACATATCGCAGAGATCATTAAAATCTATGGCTGTTTCCATAACAATACTTTTTACAATGACAGCTTGTCAAGCCATCGATCAACCTCCTTAGTCGCCTCTTACGACATGTCTGGAAAGTCACAGTGTCACTATTCTTTACTTTCCTCATAATGAGGCCCAAGTAACACACAGGAGGGGCTAGAATGGGTAGGGTTATTAATGTTCAGTTTAATGTTAAAACACTGACTCCATGTTTAGTTTGATGTTAAAACACTGATTCCATATTCAGCTTCATGTTAAAACACTGAATCTATGTTCAGTTTGATGCTAAAACACTGACTCCATGTTCAGTTTGATGTTAAAACACTGACTCCATGTTCAGTTTGATGTCAAAACACTGACTCCATGTTCAGTTTGATGTTAAAACACTGATTCCATGTTCAGCTTCATGTTCAAAAACAGTGACTCCATGTTCAGTTTGATGCTAAAACACTGACTCCATGTTCAGTTTGATGTTAAAACACTGACTCTATGTTCAGTTTGATGCTAAAACACTGACTCCATGTTCAGTTTGATGCTAAAACACTGACTCCATGTTTAGTTTGATGCTAAAACACTGACTCCATGTTCAGTTTGATGCTAAAACACTGACTCCATGTTTAGTTTGATGCTAAAACACTGACTCCATGTTCAGTTTGATGCTAAAACACTGACTCCATGTTCAGTTTGATGCTAAAACACTGACTCCATGGTCGGTTTGATGCTAAAACACTGACTCCATGTTCAGTTTGATGCTAAAACACTGACTCCATGTTTAGTTTGATGCTAAAACACTGACTCCATGGTCGGTTTGATGCTAAAACACTGACTCCATGTTCAGTTTGATGCTAAAACACTGACTCCATGTTTAGTTTGATGCTAAAACACTGACTCCATGTTCAGTTTGATGCTAAAACACTGACTCCATGTTCAGTTTGATGCTAAAACACTGACTCCATGTTTAGTTTGATGCTAAAACACTGACTCCATGTTCAGTTTGATGCTAAAACACTGACTCCATGTTTAGTTTGATGCTAAAACACTGACTCCATGTTTAGTTTGATGCTAAAACACTGACTCCATGGTCGGTTTGATGCTAAAACACTGACTCCATGTTCAGTTTGATGCTAAAACACTGACTCCATGTTTAGTTTGATGCTAAAACACTGACTCCATGTTCAGTTTGATGCTAAAACACTGACTCCATGTTCAGTTTGATGCTAAAACACTGACTCCATGTTTAGTTTGATGCTAAAACACTGACTCCATGTTCAGTTTGATGCTAAAACACTGACTCCATGTTCAGTTTGATGCTAAAACACTGACTCCATGTTCAGTTTGATGCTAAAACACTGACTCCATGTTCAGTTTGATGCTAAAACACTGACTCCATGTTTAGTTTGATGTTAAAACACTGACTCCATGTTCAGACCATGAAGGGAGAGAGATTGAACTATTTTGACTGATCAAATGAGAAAAGCTAAAATAATTAGGTTATGTCAGTGATGCAGTGGTACCGTGCTGGGCTGGTGATACAGTGAGCGTGGGTTCGATCACGGCCCAGCACTCCCCAGTCAATCTAGATGAAAAGAAAATGGGTACTTGACGAACCTGAACAAGGAGGTGAGTTCCCTAAATGCTATCACGATTGTAGATCTCTGGTAGTTTAATTGGTTTGTGAATAAGGACAAGAAGAAGAAAAGTCATCAATGCCTGCAGATGAACGGTTCAATTGTTTAATTGTCTGTTTAACTTCTCCGACTAAGCATGGTATGTTGTGTTGACGAGATTTTTCTTTGGGGGTAAGTAAACATTGTATTCACCTTCACTCCAGGTACAGAAGGTCACATTATAACGGTAATAACATCACTATCTACATATATCACTCGTGTAGGCTGTTAAAAATAATCATATTAATAATAATGGAAGAAATATGTCTCTTAGAACGATGTTAACGGCTATAATTTATATTTTAACGTTGTGCTTCAGAATGCTGAGATGAATGCCAGTGATAAAAGACATAAAGAAACAACAGATAAATCGTTTTGCCACTTGGTAAGACAGAGTGATAAAAACACAACACAACAAGCCTTCAATAAAGATTGCGTGAACACCAGACCTAGGGCCCGATCAAGAACAAGATGGATTGATGAAATATTAGAAACAGTTGGACACAACAGCAGAGTAAGCCAACAGAAGAGAAAAAGCCCGCATCTCCCCTCGACGCTGAAAGGCAGATGAGGCAGGAAAGAAGAAAAGAGCAGGTACACTATTTTGAAACAAAAAATACGATAACCATTTCAGAGAGATTAAATTTGATGAAAGTTAAATAACTTTAAACATGAATTAATCTGATTGCCGGGCTGAAGGTTTCACTGGAAAGGCATAAATCGCAAAGGGAGACAGTGATGTAACTCAAGTAACAGCAGAGAAGAGAAATTTCGTTAAATCACAAATAGAAGCGTAAATTTGGGAAACTTTGAAAAAATATTTGAGCCCATTGATCGTGCCCCGGAGGTTCCCATGTTTTCACGGTAAATACGTAGTTCTATTCTTAGCTGCTGGTAGTTTAATAGAATAACTTCAGATAGAAGACGCACCCCTGAAATAAAAAGTAGAATAGCTCAGGCCGAAATAGCATTTCAGAAAATGAAACCGTCTTATGTGACAAGTATATATCAATGGAAGTGAGAAAGGTAGTTCATCTGTGCTATATAGAGCCAATTATGACCTATGGAAGCGAATCATGTACAGTAAATAAACAAATGAAAAGATGATTAGAGACCACAGAGATGGGATTTCTCAAAAGAATGTTGAAAGTTCCCTGGACAGCTAAAAAGACCAACGGGGGAAATTCTCAAAGAGGCCAACACAAAAAGCAGCTCCTAAGAAACATCGGAAAGAAACAATCAACATTTTTCGGGTACACCATGAGAAGATGAAAGTTAGAATACTTGGTTACAACTGGCAAAATAAGAGGAAAGAGACACCACGGACTACAACGAGTGAAGGTACTGGATAGTTTGGTGTTATGTCACGGAAAATAGTCACAAACAGAATTGATGATAGAGAACTGTGGATAGACAATTGTGGAAGGTCATGATCGCCTGCGCCAACTGGTATGGCACATGATGATGATGACAGTTCTGTAAGAAATGGTTTACATGCAAAAGAGCCAATCACACATCAAGCATGAAGTATCGGGGTTACAGCGTTATTTTCCAATATTTTATATTTTAGGGGTATTAAACTACAACCGTATGTCATTCCTAAAAAAAAAATTCCTGTATCATTTGAAGCTGTGTATCTAGAAGTTATCTGTCTGTATCAAACCCACTCTGTTGTCTTCGGTTAGCCAGCTCATTAACCACTGCTTTACTCGACTCCCAAGAATTAGTATACAACGTTGCAAGCCTACAATAATTCCGAAGATGAAGAGTTAACATTCATGACGGCTGAGGCCGATATCAGAATTAAGAATGAAGCAATAAAATAATACTGGCATGATTCATCATAAACTACAAGTGACAAACAATGTATGCAAACTAGTATCACATGAGAAACATAAAAATCAAAAACAGAGGAAAATAGTTATTTATTCGTAAACTATGTCACATTATTTTCGAAGACCAAAATAAAGAAAGTTGAAATATGTCACACCAAACATTCACATTTCCTAAATATTTACAATCCATATGCTACCTGAGAAATTACATATAGTTTCTATGACAGCTTTACACTATGAAATGAACGGTATATACACTTGTAATATAACTAGACAGAATACTGTTTGGCATCCTCGCTAACCAAGCATTTTAACTAAAGTAAATCAAACCATACCTAATAAAAAAAAATGGTTGTGTATCAAAACTACACATAGGAACAACAGTAACACTAAATGTTAACAATAAATGTTAACAATAAATGTTAACAATAAATGTTAACGATGGTGTGCTGGGGTGTCCAAATCCTCGTTTCTTTTTTTTTTCTTCATATTTTTGTTACTTCGTCACGCCACTGCTCGTCAGTGTGTAAGTGTATGCATGTGTGTGCGTGTGGTTATCGTTGTTGGTGACTGTCTTTTGAGACAGATCACCACAGTTCAACCAACCCTCTGTTTTTCTTCTTCTCTTCATTTAGTTTGTCTTACCTATCTAACGTATCTTTCCTTATCTTATTCTTATCTTATCTCATCTCATCTCATCTCATCTCATCTCATCTCATCTCATCTCATCTCACCTCATTTAATCTCATCTCAACTCATCTCATCTTATCTTATCTTATCTTATCTTATCTTATCCTATTTTATCTTATCTTATCTTATCTTATCTTATCTTATCTTAACAACGTACAGCATCAGACAGCTTTGTGACGAGTACTTATTTTTTTTATTCTGGGCCAAGTGTAGTTTACATTAGCAGCTGTTAGCCCGCACCGCTGCAGATATATACTGCCCATCTGCTTCTTAAGCTATGAAACGGTAGCTTAAGGCCAGAAATTGCTGACAATAAAGAACATTTAGGGAGCCGCGATAGCTCAGTGGTTAGTGAACTGGACTACAAAGGACAATAGATTCGGTTCGATTCTGATTAACGGCTTCCGGGTTCACTCAACCTTAAATGGGTACCGGATTTTTTTATGGGAAAGTAAAGCGATTCTGGCGTAATACCGACCACATTACCCCAAAAATCATGTGCTGAAGGCCTTAAAAATTAGGGTCAATAAAACCAAATTCCCTATACGCCACTTGACCTGAGGGAGCTCTTCACTTTTTTTTTAAAGAACAACTTAGCCCTTCAGTCAAGGAATAACTGGCAATAAAGAACAACTTGGACCTTCTGAAATAAAGAACAATCTGGACCTCCTGAGAAGGAAATAATCACTATAAAGAACAACTTGGACCTTCTGAAATAAAGAACAATTTGGACCTCCTGAAAAAGAAATAATGGCTATAAAGAACAACTTGGACCTTCTGAAATAAAGAAAAATTTGGACCTTCTGAAATAAAGAACAATTTGGACCTCCTGAGAAGGAAATAATCGCTATAAAGAACAACTTGGACCTTCTGAAATAAAGAACAATTTGGACCTCCTGAGAAGGAAATAATGGCTATAAAGAACAACTTGGACCTTCAATCAAGGAATTACTTACTGGCAATAAAGAACTCATACTGGCAATAAAAAACTCATACTGGCAATAAAAGCCGCGATAGCTCAGTGGTTAGTGAACTGGGCTACCACGGACAAGGGGTAGGGTTCGATCCCAACCGACGGCTTCCGGGTTCACCCAGCCTTAAATGGGTACCGGATTTTTTTTCTGGGAAAGTAAATCAGCACAGGCGTAATACTGACCACATTACCCCAAAAATCATGTGCTGAAGGTCTGTAAAATATAGGGTCACTAACACCATATTCCCTATACGCCGCCACTTGGCGTGACGGGGGTACTTGACTTTTTTTACTGGCAATAAAGAACTCAGTGAACATCAATGATCATCAGTGATCCGCAATGTAGAATCATTCCAAATTTGTCGTTAACGGCTGGGATCAATATAAAGATCCAAGATTGGCAGTATCATCTTCGAGTAGTGTCGGACCATGCTGGTGCTAAGGGCAACGACAGTGCAGACAGACTTGCTGGTTCGGCAATATTAGCTGATTATTAGCCTATTGTCTAATTGTTCATAATTTGGTTCCTTTGGTCTAATTAAATCCTACCTGCCCTATTGTATATTAATCTTTTAACCAAACTCTACGAAAATCCTGGCCACCGTTTTTCCCATCATTTTAGAGCTGTGTCGTTTGTGTTTTCTGGCTTGGATTTTTGTGTTTAATGTGTATAGTTTGTTTGCCACAACTGATGACGGCTTTTGTCGAAACGTTGCAGTCTGTGTTGTCTTTCTGTTGGTCTTGCTGCTCAATGTGTTTATTTCGTGTCTGATTATTAGCATATGGATTGGGCAGATATCATTAAAATCTAAGAAAGATGGGTCGAAAGATGAACTTTGATAGAAGTACAAATACATTGCAAAATTGACTGTTTGAACTGGGAGTGAAGACCGGTGTTGCCAGAACAGAGCGATATTCTGGACGAATGAGAGGATTAGTCAGCCAACACTGAACTGGCACAACTGGATGTGTGTTGAAGAATATTTTGGAGCATAGGACGGAGCACCTATGGGTGTGTCCAGAGTTCTGTGGTGAGGATCCTAATTTAACATCATGACATAAAATGCGTATAGAAATGCGAATCTATTCATAATTCATCTATCTAGTCAACGTCAACCGGTTTGACGTCATAGATATAGAGAATCATCATCAAGTACCGGGCCTAGTGGCGTAGGTGATCATGTCTCTCCACAACTTTCGATCTCGGCAGCTATTTATCATTTCTGTTGTTGACCTTCTGCCAAGCCATTCTCTTAAGCTGTCTGGTATTTTTTCTCTTTGCTTCCCTCTATCTCCTCGTCCCTCAATTTTTCCAGTTGTTACAATATATTCCAGCTGTTCTCTTCTCATTACATGGCCAAAAAATGATGTTTGTCTCTTCCTAACATTGGAAATTAGCTCTCTTTTTGCTTTGACCTCTCTCAGAACATCTTCATTACTCTTCTTAGCTGTCCATGGTATTCTCAACATTCTTCTGTAAAACCACATATCTACAGACTCCAGTGATTTTCTTGTCTGTTGTCCTATTGTCCATGACTCGCTTCCATATGTTAAGACTGGCTCTACGTAACATTTAAGAACTCTAGATATAGAGAATACATTGTCTGAAATCAAAGCAATACTTGCTTTCAGTACAGCTAATGCTTACTTGTCTACTAATATCAATCAACGAAAGTACATTAAAATGGTAGGAATACGTAACTGATATGATTCAGTAAAATAACTATACATGAGAGACATTCACACAGACATACACATGCTCTCCTCTCATAGTAAGTGTATCATAACTTAAGCTACTTATGCACACAACAGTTACAAGCCGATTTCCTACTGCTTTGTTCTACTCAACAACACTTCACAACCAATGAGCTAAAGCGTCTGCTGATCTTCAATGTTTACAGGCCATTGATATAAACAAAAAATTTGATCCCAAACCCATTCACTGACCTTATTCACCTTCGAAGTCTCGTATTTGTATTTTGTTTTCTAAACGTCATCGATGTTCAGATATTTCAGTTATCTTTTTTCTTCTACTTCTGTCTCTTATCGTCTTTTTCTATGCTTCTTTTTTTAAATATTTATTTCACCTTCTTAATTTATTTTGATATGTCTTGTAAATTTTGTGAAAAACACGTGTGCTTCTGCTTTTATTTGTACATTTTTTTATTTTTAACTTTTTAAGTTCTTAAAAGTGTATCTGATATCTATTTATTTGTTCTTCTTTCAGCACTTTTCTTTATTTTTATTTATTCTTTTCAAGTTGTGATGTGCGTACTCTCACCGTTCCCCCATATCTCAGAAGAGGTTCTGACTATCATTCACAATTTGTCTTTCACAAAACCCTACCATCACTGCTACTCGTGCAAACACGAGTTTGTTACGTCAGTCACTGAAGTCAGCCACTATCCGATTTGTTTATTTCTTTGTTAGGATCATCACCATTGCACATCAGATGAATCCTGTGGTGCTCCTATATCCCGCTCGAGAATCTCGAGACAATAAAAAGAGAAGCCTGGCCCACCTGTACCTAGCATCCGCGGTGTAAAAAAGTAAAGTACCCCCGTCACGCCAAGTGGCGTATAGGGAAATATGGTGTTAGTGACCCTATATTTTACAGACCTTCAGCACATGATTTTTGGGGTAATGTGGTCAGTATTACGCCCGTGCTGCTTTACTTTCCCAGAAAAAAATCCGGTACCCATTTAAGGCTGGGTGAACCCGGAAGCCGTCGGTTGGGATCGAACCCTACCCCTTGTCCGTGGTAGTCCAGTTCACTAACCACTGAGCTATCGCGGCTCCATAGCATCCGCGGTGTGGGCTGGGATATTTCCCATCCAGCGGCAATATTTATGGCCTACTCTTTTCGATTTTAGCTGCCGGTCTTTAACGTGTGTGTTTGCACACGGGACTCCCTGTTTACTGCCGTTATCTGAGAGGGCTAAACGTTGGATCTCACTACTCAAGCGATTAGGGGAGGGTAACGTCAGAAAAAAGCCACGGATTAATTTTTTAAATTATTTTTGAAAATCACCAGCGCTTCTGGTGGGCTTTGAACCCGTGTCCTTCCTGTCATGAGGCCGACGTCATACGTTTATATTACCCAGCCCTACAGATTCTATCCCATTTATAATATTGCCCAGCTGGTTCGTGTCTACTGGTCACTATTGACTAAAGGTAAGACATTTGCTTTATTGAAGGAAACGAGGATGAATCGAGGGTGGTAATTTGTAAACATGAACGAGTGAGGTGGAAGTGGCAGGAAACTATACAACCCAGAAAGTGACAAGTTTCTGTTCTCTTGTCAGTTATGACTCATTAACGCAACTCAAATTGTTGCTAATTCCACTTGATTAATGAATAGAGGACCATTTTACCCATCAGTCGGGTAGTGAATGGCCGAGTTCATTAAATCGATTGTCACTCAAGCACATGTCGGGTCAACTGCCGGTATTTAGAGGATGTGTTTTTTTTAATCAAGAAGGGGCAGGGTGGAAGAAATAAAACCTCTTACCCGGACACGTCTGACCGACTAAACTGGACATGCGGCTTCTATTCTCCAGCCGTATAGTTCCTCCCGCCAACCCCAGTAATGGGATCAAGTCTACAGAGACAGCTGGTAAATCTTGCGGACGCTGGTTCAATTTGCGGTAGAGGATATATATTTGTTTGTTTGTCGAGAAGGGAAAAAATGGGGGGGGGGGGGGGAGGACTGGGATTTGGGAAATACAACCTACAAAAGCGGCGGCACGTTGCGACTGTCCTTTCAAATATCCACAATCCAACAAATCCTACAATACCGCAGAAAATCGGTAAAATCCGTAATGATATGTTTAGAGCGGGATACCGAATTGATATTAAGTTCATATTTTACACTTTTTTAATTACAGTCCACTGGTGTTGAATTTATGCCTACTTTTGCTTCTGCCAAGACCGTTGGAGCTGGAATGAGGGCAAAGGTTTTATAAGGTGGCACGATTTCAAAACGGCCCTCCATCTATCAGTGTTTTTTTTTTCTTAGTTTATTTTTTTACTTTTTACATATCTTTTAGAACCCTTCCACCTGTGTTTTGGCCCTCCCAATGGTGGGTCAGCTACACCAGGCATCCTAGCTCTCGTTCATTTTCCTTCTGGTCACAGCCCTATATGTAGGGAAGACATTTTTATTTGTATTTCTCACTTTAGTAAGAAATTATTTTGTTTGAGATTAGGCTAATTTTGTTTGAGATTAGGCTAATTTTGTTTGAGATTAGGCTAAATTTGTTTGAGATTAGGCTAATTTTGTTTGAGATTAGGCTAATTTTATTTGAGATTAGGCTAATTTTATTTGAGATTAGGCTAATTTTGTTTGAGGTTAGGCTAATTTTGTTTGAGATTAGGCTAAATGTGTTTGAGATTAGGCTAATTTTGTTTGAGATTAGGCTAGTTTTGTTTGAGATTAGGCTAATTTTGTTTGAGATTAGGCTAATTTTGTTTACTTAAATGTCTGTGCGTGTTTTTTTATTGTTGCTGCTGAAAGTCTATTGAGCCGAAACTTCGTTCAAATTTGTGTCGTCCATTGATAACGTAAAGTTTTAACCATACCTTTTTTTTCAATTTTTGATTTCTTTTCTTTGAAGCTGAATTTTTTTCAAGTGCGTCGTAAAAATTACGACTTTTCTCTCCATCTATCATGTGTATTAGTAATAATATTTTCCTCCCATATCATAACTGGAAGTCCATAGGTGTCTCTCGTTCTTAATTTCTGAAACATTCGTTTAGGTAAATGATCAGCGTTAACAAAAGATAAAAACTCATCATGGAAATAATTGTTTAAAAAAAAACCATCATGATTTTAATTTACAAGTAAATTATACCAATTATGGCAACATATATGAATTATTATACATATATACATACATACTCTCTACACATACGAACTATTGAGCTAAACACGGACTATACTCTGCATTGATGGCTAAGTACAAAAATAGCACATAATCATTGACCGCGCCAATGCCAGCTATATAGAGATATAGGTGACGATGGCAATGATCGCGCATAATGTAATGACATTAATGACGTATTTAAATTTGAACCAATGATTACAATCATTCAGACCCTAAATTCTAAAAATAGCACACAACGACATTGATTGGTTAGTTTAAATACACAACTTTACTGTTGTCATTCCCATTGGATGATACAATTAAAGAAGAAATGGGGTGGGGGGGGGGGCAAGATTTATATAGAAATCTAAGTCTGAAGTTGAAGGTCGTGCCTCTTTATGAAGTAGCAAAATCCCCAAAGGCCAATCAGGAAAAAGGCATTCCCCATCACTTATCTTCATGCCCAAACTGTCCTAGGAAGTATCCACACTGTTTATGTGGGAATCTCGTCTCTACACATACCGCTAAGAGGTCTTGTCCCAACTCCTTAGCTATAGCTAGTCTCTTTTACTCTTGATAATGTACTAAATTAGTAACTAACAATTTTTTCATTACAGTTTTCATCAAATGTCTCAAAGATGAAAGATTTGATTCAGTTCAGTAATTCGCGCCTCAGCTTTAACTACAATAATCGTCAACAAATATAGATTTATACTACTGATTTCGTAATTCAGCGGAAATGGCAGTCGTTGTATTTTACCGAATATCAGATATTAATTTGTATATAGCTTATCAATCAATTAATAAATCTATCTATATTGTGACATTAGCAATAATCTTCTTTCGCCCGATATCTTTCTGATTTGATCTTCTATATTCTCTTTATTGTGACACATGTAATCTACATTTAACGTTGTGTATTACATTCTCTTTGTTGTGACACCTGTAATCTACATTTGACGTTGTTGTGTATTACATTCTCTTTATTGTGACACCTGTAATCTACATTTAACGTTGTTGTCTATTACATTCTCTTTATTGTGTCACCTGTACTCTACATTTAACGTTGTTGTGTATTACATTCTCGTTATTGTGTCACCTGTAATATACATTTAACGTTGTTGTGTATTACATTCTCATTATTGTGTCACCTGTAATATACATTTAACGTTGTTGTGCATTACATTCTCATTATTGTGTTACCTGTACTCTACATTTAACGTTGTTGTGTATTACATTTTCTTTATTGTGCCACCTGTCATCATCATCGAGTGCCTTCTCCGCAACGAAGGTTGACAACCATGGAGCGCCATTTTGCTCTGTCTTTTGCTTTGATGATGCAGGTTGTCATAGGCTAATTTGTCCATCTTTTGATGTTACTCGTCCATGTTAGTCTTGACCTGCCTCTGACTCTTTTACCTTGTATTTTCCCCTCCAGGATTACTTTTAGTAGGCTATTGTGTCTTTTAACATGGCCTAAAAGTCGCATTTGTCTTGTTTGAATTGTGTTTAGTAGTTCTCTTTTCACTTTTAGTTGTTTTAAGACTTCATCGTTTGTTTTCTTTTCCTTCCATCCAATTCTACATATTCTTCTATATATCCACATTTCAAAGGCTTCAATTCTCTGTTCTGTTTTCTTGTCTAATGTCCATGTTTCTGCACCATATAGGAATATTGAGAAGATGTAACATTTTGCTATTCTTAGTTTTAGCCCTGGTGTTATTTGTTTTGATGTTAGTATGTTCTTCATGACATTAAAATTGCTTTCTGCCATTCCTATTCTTTTGTTTATTTCAGTTATCCATTTTTGTTTTTGTTCTTTTCTCTTTTGGGCAAAGTGTCGCAGGTTTCTTGTATGCTTTTCTTTATTGTGCCACCTGTACTATACATTTAACGTTTGATGTGTATTACATTCTTTTTATTGTGCCACCTGTACTATACATTTAACGTTTGATGTGTATTACATTCTTTTATTGTGCCACCTGTACTATACATTTAACGTTTGATGTGTATTACATTCTTTGTATTGTGCCACCTGTACTATACATTTAACGTTTGATGTGTATTACATTCTTTTTATTGTGCCACCTGTACTATACATTTAACGTTTGATGTGTGTTACATTCTTTTATTATGCCACCTGCATTATACATTTAACGTTTGATGTGTGTTACATTCTTTTATTGTGCCACCTGTACTATACATTTAACGTTCGATGTGTATTACATTCTTTTTATTGTGCCACCTGTACTATACATTTAACGTTTGATGTGTATTACATTCTTTTTATTGTGCCACCTGTACTATACATTTAACGTTTGATGTGTATTACATTCTTTTTATTGTGCCACCTGTACTATACATTTAACGTTTGATGTGTATTACATTCTTTTTATTGTGCCACCTGTACTATACATTTAACGTTTGATGTGTATTACATTCTTTTTATTGTGCCACCTGTACTATACATTTAACGTTTGATGTGTGTTACATTCTTTTTATTGTGCCACCTGTACTATACATTTAACGTTTGATGTGTATTACATTCTTTTTACTGTGCCACCTGTACTGTACATTTAACGTTTGATGTGTATTACATTCTTTTTATTGTGCCACCTGCACTATACATTTAACGTTTGATGTGTATTACATTCTTTTTATTGTGCCACCTGCACTATACATTTAACGTTTGATGTGTATTACATTCTTTTATTGTGCCACCTGTACTATACATTTAACGTTTGATGTGTATTACATTCTTTTTATTGTGCCACCTGTACTATACATTTAACGTTTGATGTGTATTACATTCTTTTTATTGTGCCACCTGTACTATACATTTAACGTTTGATGTGTATTACATTCTTTGTATTGTGCCACCTGTACTATACATTTAACGTTTGATGTGTATTACATTCTTATTATTGTGCCACCTGCATTATACAGTTAACGCTGTTGTGTATTACTTTCTCTACTGAGAAGAATTCAGACCACGTGATCTGTCCTCTGTGAATTAAGGTTCTTCTCTTAAGTCGATAATGATTGGACAAAAAAGACGGGAAGTGATTCAGCAGTGAATATTGATCAATTTAAAGAAAAACAAAGTTTGCTGAAGTTCGTATATTTGAAAAGTAATTCTCATCCATTTTGTAACTATTGTTATGTAAGACTAAAAAAATATTGTATTTCTCACTCAACAGGACAATAAAATTAAACAGTTTGTGTGTCTGCTTATAACTGTCAGGGAAGACACAATCAAACCAAAATGTAGTTCAACAGTTACAGGCACATTTACGATTTGTGAAAAAAATGTATAGCAGACAGAAAGTTCAAAGAAAATACAAAGAACTTTTCTAGAACCATCAATTCGAGAACAATTGCCTAAAGTCCAGCTTCATGTGAAGAAATGTTGTAGAGTTTGAATAAATCTGTTGCTTTCTAAATCTCCTCCATCTTTTTCAACAGTCTGTGTTGGGAAAGGGAGAGGGAGGTGGTTTTTAGTGCTCTGGTTAATGCTCTCTATTGTATCTCCTACATCGCCCTCATCGCAATGTCTGCTATCTCTTTGATCCATCGTTTCCTACGTCTGCCTTTTTCCCCATTTATTCGCCTTACTTCTGTAACTTACTTAAGATTTTTAAAGATGGCGGAGTGACTGTGCCGGTGTATATTTTGATTCAGTGGAACATCAATATTTCTATTCTATATAGATTATGTGTCAAGTTTCCAACTCCAGAGAATGATATAATGTGATCTCAAATATCATTAAGCAGGATAGACATACAGAATTTTGTTTTTTAAGAGTGTATAATGCTTAAGGGACAGAGTAAGAAACACCGACCTGATGAAGAAACTCGAAATTGAACCAGCCATCGAACACATAAAGAAACAACAGATAAATTGGTTCGGCCACATAACAAGACAAAAAGAACTAACAATGACTCAAAGAGCCATAAACAAACGCTACGAAAACGCCAGATTAAGAGGAAGACCGAATCATCAAATTTATATCACTTTTAGCGTGTGACGCTGAAACATTATTTGATGACGTCAATTAAAACAAAAGGGCATCCGTCATTGGCCAATGAGCAAACATGATTTAATGAAGCCAAAGTAAACCACAAACAAACACATTTATCAATCCACTTATCTTCACGGCTGGATAACAGTGAGTATTCTAGTCAAATAAATATGCAGGCACATCCTCCATGTTCCAATGTTCACAGCAATACAGCAAAACTGCAGGATCGCTCTCGTCTGTTGAAATACGTCAGCCCTCACCTAAACCGAAACTACAACAGAGATTGTTACAAGAAGACTGGGAGATCTTTCTTGGGTACATGGTCTGGGATCTCTGTTGGTGTTATCATCTGGTACAGTCTCTGAAATTAATAATAAATTATTCCTTTGAAGCAAATTATTTTTGCATTTTCACTCTCAAGTCATATGTCATGTGATCTAAATATGCAAAAAGCTTAACTCATTAAACTTCGGATCAACGAACCTAACAATTTCATAATGAAATGTCCATAATATTTGGCATCAGTAAGAGAATGTCTCATTTTCTGCGACATTCTTTATTTAATGTTATTTATAGTCGGAAAGTAAACATTCATAGAGCAATTGTTATACGGTTTGAACTACATAGTTCACATTACTAGGACAAAAAGTCTTGCTCATAAAACTACATGAATTCTGCAGTGAATGACTAAAATTAAGCAATATCACAATGGGAAGGATTTTAAATGTCGAAATAGACCAGAAATTATTTTATACAATCAGTGGCACACGCCCACACAGTGATAATTAGGGGCCTTATCAGCCTACACAATGATAAGGAAATATATATATATATATATATATATATATATATGTATATATATATATATATATATATATCTCACAGACACACACACAGACACACACAGACACACACACACACACACACATCACAGTTAAAAACAAAAGCAAAAAAAAAATTAATAAATAAACGAAATTGAGGCGAAACAAATACTAAATGGCAGCATATTTAGATTATCTTTGAAGCGGGTCAAAGTGGTTTCCATGTATCTGTTCTGGTCTTGTTAAATCCACCCCCTCCCCCTTTTTTTTTGCCTCTTGCTCTATTTCCTGACGGTTTGAGGCAGAATGTTTTTGATGTTGTTTGGTCTAGTTTTATACTTACCAAGGCTCTGAACTATTTCATTTGTTGTTTGATTATTTATTTCAGGTGTGGTTTAATTCTGATATGTTCTCTGATTTTCTCATTTGATATTCGATATATCCTTGTGTTGTTTGATATCTTTCCCAAGCACCTGATTTCGACCTTTCTTTCTTTCTTTCTTTCTTTCTTTCTTTCTTTCTTTCTTTCTTTCTTTCTTTCTTTCTTTCTTTCTTTCTTTTTCATTGTTTCTTGCTTTCTTTCTACTTCTTAATTTTCTCTTGTCCAGTGAGATGCAACAAAGTTATGGTTCTCTCCCTTTTGGCGGCTTTACTCATTATCAGTTGATGTTGTTGTAAAGTTTCTTTGATGTTGATTGTCCATCTTACTCTGGGTCTGCCTCATGCTCATCTCTCTTCTCCTCTTTTAATATGAGCTTTGTACGGCAAGGAATCATACGGCATTCTTTCTAGATAGATACACCCGTTTATTTGTTGTTTCTGTATGTAAGACTTTCTATTATAAAAGTAATTTATGATTCTGTATTTTCTGATTACTTCGACCATTAATGACCTAAAGGGTAAAATTGGGGCTAATATTTCGCTGTGAGAGTAAAATAAAGCAAATGTGAAAAGCGAAAATAACGTTGATAACGCTGCTTTTAATAATGGCGAAAATGATAATTAATGACACCCAAAGACAATCCTTACCTCTTTTAGCGGTCCCTTGGTTTTGAAGAAGCTAATGGCGATAAAGATGGGTATACAGGAGATTGAAATGCAGACCAGAAACCAGCCAACCGTCAGAGACCAGTAGGGGTAGACATAGTCGCCGTAAGATGGGGGTGGGGAGTTCATGATGGACAGAATAAATAACAGCTGTGGAGTGATGGAAGAAAACAACAACAAATTAAGTTAACGAAGTGTTTTGGAAGTTAAACATGGCATTACAATGATTTTGATTGCTGGGAATGTATATACATATTAAAGGACAGAGTCGAGAGACTCGCCCAGAACTGGGAAGTGTGGAGATATACAATGCGGTTTCTGTGCAAGGTTTCATATATGATAACTCAGATTATCCGACATAAAAAGTTTACAATGTCTGCTCTGTGCGCCGTGTTCGGCTCGAAAGGACATTTTATAGATAGATAGATAGACAGACAGACAGACAGACAGACAGACAGACAGACAGACAGACAGACAGATAGATAGATAGATAGATAGATAGATAGATAGATAGATAGATAGATAGATAGATAGATAGATAGATAGATAGATAGATAGATAGATAGATAGATAGATAGATAGATAGATAGATAGATAGATAGATAGATAGATAGATAGATAGATAGATAGATAGATAGATAGATAGATAGATAGATAGATAGATAGATAGATAGATAGATAGATAGATAGATAGATAGATAGATAGATAGATAGATAGATAGATAGATAGATAGATAGATAGATAGATAGATAGATAGATAGATAGATAGATAGATAGATAGATAGATAGATAGATAGATAGATAGATAGATAGATAGATAGATAGATAGATAGATAGGTAGGTAGGTAGGTAGGTAGGTAGGTAGGTAGGTAGGTAGGTAGGTAGGTAGGTAAGGAGGAGGGAGGCAGGAAGGCAGGCAGACAGACAGACAACAGACAGACAGACAGACAGACAGACAGACAGACAGACAGACAGACAGACAGACAGACAGACAGACAGACAGACAGACAGACAGTCAGACAGACGTTTTGGTTAATGTACAAGAAAATCCGATACCAATTCCACTCTGCAACCCTGGAAACAGACTAACTAGTCCGGCCAATCGAATAAAGATCCAAAATTGGAAGGCAAACCCGGTACCAAATTGCCATGCTGGAGTAGGATATAACTGGGATTAAATGAAAATACATCGTGGTTTGATGTGAACCAGAACACATAAGTTCATTTAACTTAATTTTAAATGCGGCGATGAATAGAAGCAATCGTCTAACTGCTTCTTCTTTTCTTCCTCATTTGCCTTTCAGCGTCGAGGGGAGATATAATTTGCGGTGTTTTGATCTTCTGTTAGCCTCTCCAACTGCAATGTTTCCTAGTGTTTCTAGTATTCCATCAATCCATCTTTTTCGTGGTCGGCCTTTGGGCCTGGTGTTCTCACAACGTTTATTGAAGGCTTGTTGTGTTTTGTTCTTTCTGCCTTGTCACGTGGCCAAACCATGTTATCTGTTGTTTGTTTACGTACTCTAGGACGGAGGTTATTCCCAGCTTTTTTCTCAATTCTTCACTTCTGATCTTATCTCTCAGGCTGTTTTCTGTCATTCGTCTGACATATTTCATCTCGTTAGTGGCTAATTTTCTCATTGTTCTTGCATCTAGGGTCCATATCTGACATTGATAGCACAACGTTGGAATGAATACTGTAGTGTAATGTACCCGTTTTGCCTCTAGAGATATTATTTCTTTGTTGGGCAACAGTGTTACTAGCTGCCTCATGATTTAACAAACGTTGTTGTATATTGAGTCTATCTCTGCTGCTTGTGAGTTATCGTTTGTTACTAGGCTTGATGGATATTTAAATTCTTTCACTTGTTTTAGTCGTCTGGCGAAAGCAACAAATAGTTTATTCTCCAACGGTTGCACTCAGAGCTGTCACTAGGAAGCCATTATGGATAAAGATGGAGTCGAGTGACAGAATCAGAGACGGAAACTGAACCGGAAATGAGATTTTAAATCGGAAGTAGACGTCACGGCCGAAGTCAAGCGAAAACCAAAATTAAAAATAATTAATTTACCGGGGCTGTAGATATGACTCTGCAAAGTAGCAGTTTTGTATTGAAGAAATAGAAAGCAAATTATTTTGCACAGTCCTAATTGTAAGATTGAATTGTGTAGCAGAAAAAAATAGAGTCGTAATTTGAACTTGAAGAATCTATTTACCAATTCTATATCCATGGTTAAAGAAATGAGTAGTCATGATAATTACAAAGAAATGTTTTAAGTCGTGATAATTACAAAGAAATGTTTTAAGTCATGATAATTACAAAGAAATGATAAGTCATGATAATTACTAAGAAATGTTTTAAGTCGTGATAATTACAAAGAAATGTTTTAAGTCATGATAATTACAAAGAAATGATAAGTCATGATAATTACAAAGAAATGTTTTAAGTCGTGATAATTACAAAGAAATGTTTTAAGTCATGATAATTACAAAGAAATGATAAGTCATGATAATTACAAAGAAATGTTAAGTCATGATAATTACAAAGAAGTAAAAAATGATGATAATTACAAAGAAATGTTAAGTCATGATAATTACAAAGAAATGTTTTAAGTCATGATAATTACAAAGAAATGTTAAGTCGTGATAATTACAAAGAAATATTAAGTCATGCTAATTACAAAGAAGTGAAAAATGATGATAATTACAAAGAAATGTTAAGTCATGATAATTACAAAGAAATGTTAAGTCATGATAACTACAAAGAAATGTTAAGTCATGATAATTACAAAGAAATGTTTTTAGTCGTGATAATTACAAAGAAATGTTAAGTCATGATAATTACACAGAAATGTTAAGTCATGACAATTACAAAGAAGTGAAAAATGATGATAATTACAAAGAAACGAAAAGTCATGACTCATGACAATCACCATGGTTCAACTTTAACTCTCTAAAGATCCATCAAAAAGCCTTGCATAAATACAATCAGATCGTGCTTATTAAAGTCTCGGCAGTCAGGATTGAGCGAATTAAATTTTGCCAAGACTAATCTTCACTTCCAGGTGGTTGTTTTGAAAATAAATTACTCAATCCTATTAAAACAGAGAATGGATAGCAGCTAAGGTAAGCAGCCCGTTCGCAAGAAGGTAACATGATAGAGAACTGACATATACAAATATCACCACTTGTATTCGTATTGCGACCATACTAATAGTACTAGTAGTAGCACCGTCAGTCATAGTTGACTATGGATTTTGCAGTGTTCCTGAGAAATACTATTTCTTTTCTTTCGTCGTGTATTCTGTTTTTCTATGAATCTGTCTGCTTCCTGCAGGAGTTGGAGTTCAAGAGTGTTTTCACAAATTGCGGTCTGCAGCTATCTTTTCCCTGGCTGAAGGGTTTATATTCAGTCTTCATGTCACGTTGACACACGTCTACAAATCGAAGTTTTGGGCGCCCACTATTTCTTTTGACATCTTCTTGTTTGTCCATAAAGTATGTCTTTTGGTACGCGGCCATCTTTCATATGTGTAAGTGGTTAAGTCAGCGTAACATGCGTTGTTTGAGCAGCGTTCAGATGTTCGGGAGGCTTGTGCGATTGAGGACCTCCACATTTGTCACTTTGTCCTTCCAGGTAATCCAAACAATGCGGCGTATTGAGACAAGTGTTGTTTTTTTAAAAATCTTATTTTTGTTGTTATAGTTGACTTAAGGTATATACCTAAGGTATAATTGACAAAGATATTAGACCTAAGCTATAGTTGACTTAAGGTATATACCTAAGGTATAATTGACAAAGATATTAGACCTAAGCTATAGTTGACTTAAGGTATATACCTAAGGTATAATTGACAAAGATATTAGACCTAAGCTATAGTTGACTTAAGGTATATACCTAAGGTATAATTGACAAAGATATTAGACCTAAGCTATAGTTGACAAAGATAGTTGACCTAAAATATAGTTGACAAAGATATTAGACCATGGGAATGTTTGACAAAGATATTTGGCATAAGTTGTAGTTGATAGGAATAGTTGACCTAAAGTATAGTTGACAAAGATATTAGACCTAAGCTATAGTTGACACGGATAGTTGCTCTAAAATATAGTTGACAAAGATATATGACTTCAACTATAGTTGACAAAGATATTTGAATTAAGCTATAGTTGACAAAGATATTTGACTTAAGCTATATTTCACCAAGATATTTGACCTAGGGTATGGTTGACAAAAATATTTGACCTAGGCTATTGTTGACAAAGATATTTGACCTAGGATGAGAAAGATATTTGACTTAGGGTATGGATGACAAAGATATTTGACTTAGGGTATGGTTGATAAAGATATTTGACTTAGGGTATGGTTGACAAAGATATTTGACTTAGGGTATGGTTGACAAAGATATTTGACTTAGGGTATGGTTGACAAAGATATTTGACTTAGGGTATGGTTGACAAAGATATTTGACCTAGGGTATGGTTGACAAAGATATTTGACTTAGGGTATGGTTGACAAAGATATTTGACCTAGGGTATGGTTGACAAAGATATTTGACCTAGGGTATGGTTGACAAAGATATTTGACCTAGGGTATGGTTGACAAAGATATTTGACCTAGGGTATGGTTGACAAAGATATTTGACTTAGGGTATGGTTGACAAAGATATTTGACCTAGGGTATGGTTGACAAAGATATTTGACTTAGGGTATGGTTGACAAAGATATTTGACTTAGGGTATGGTTGACAAAGATATTTGACCTAGGGTATGGTTGACAAAGATATTTGACTTAGGGTATGTTTGACAAAGATATTTGACTTAGGGTATGTTTGACAAAGATATTTGACCTAGGATGAGAAAGATATTTGACTTAGGGTATGTTTGACAAAGATATTTGACTTAGGGTATGTTTGACAAAGATATTTGACCTAGGATGAGAAAGATATTTGACTTAGGGTATGGATGACAAAGATATTTGACTTAGGGTATGTTTGACAAAGATATTTGACTTAGGGTATGGGTGACAAAGATATTTGACTTAGGGTATGGATGACAAAGATATTTGACTTAGGGTATGGTTGACAAAGATATTTGACTTAGGGTATGTTTGACAAAGATATTTGACCTAGGATGAGAAAGATATTTGACTTAGGGTATGGTTGACAAAGATATTTGACTTAGGGTATGGGTGACAAAGATATTTGACTTAGGGTATGGGTGACAAAGATATTTGACTTAGGGTATGGATGACAAAGATATTTGACTTAGGGTATGGATGAGAAAGATATTTGACTTAGGGTAAGGATGAGAAAGATATTTGACTTAGGGTATGGTTGACAAAGATATTTGACTTAGGGTATGGGTGACAAAGATATTTGACTTAGGGTATGGTTGACAAAGATATTTGACCTAGGGTATGGTTGACAAAGATATTTGATCTAGGGTATGGTTGACAAAGATATTTGACCTAGGGTATGGTTGACAAAGATATTTGACTTAGGGTATGGGTGACAAAGATATTTGACCTAGGGTATGGTTGACAAAGATATTTGACTTAGGGAATGTTTGACAAAGATATTTGACTTAGGGTATGGTTGGCAAAGATATTTGACCTGGGTATGTTTGACAAAGATATTTGACTTAAGGTATGGTTGACAAAGATATTTGACTTAGGGTATGGTTGACAAAGATATTTGACTTAGGGTATGGTTGACAAAGATTTTTGACCTAGGGTATGGGTGTCAAAGATATTTGACCTAGGGTATGGTTGACAAAGATATTTGACCTAGGGTATGGGTGACAAAGATATTTGACCTAGGGTATGGGTGACAAAGATATTTGACCTAGGGTATGTTTGACAAATATATTTGACCTAGGGTATGGGTGACAAAGATATTTGACCTAGGGTATGGTTGACAAAGATTTTTGACCTAGGGTATGGGTGACAAAGATATTTGACCTAGGGTATGTTTGACAAAGATATTTGACTTAGTGTATGTTTGACAAAGATATTTGACTTAGGGTATGTTTGACAAAGATATTTGACTTAGGGTATGGTTGACAAAGATATTTGACTTAGGGTATGTTTGACAAAGATATTTGACTTAGGGTATGTTTGACAAAGATATTTGACTTAGTGTATGTTTGACAAAGATATTTGACTTAGGGTATGTTTGACAAAGATATTTGACTTAGGGTATGGTTGACAAAGATATTTGACTTAGGGTATGTTTGACAAAGATATTTGACTTAGGGTATGGTTGACAAAGATATTTGACTTAGTGTATGTTTGACAAAGATATTTGACTTAGGGTATGTTTGACAAAGATATTTGACTTAGGGTATGTTTGACAAAGATATTTGACTTAGGGTATGGGTGACAAAGATATTTGACTTAGGGTATGGTTGACAAAGATATTTGACTTAGGGTATGGTTGACAAAGATATTTGACTTAGGGTATGGTTGACAAAGATATTTGACCTAGGGTATGGTTGACAAAGATATTTGACCTAGGGTATGGTTGACAAAGATATTTGACTTAGGGTATGGTTGACAAAGATATTTGACCTAGGGTATGGTTGACAAAGATATTTGACTTAGGGTATGGTTGACAAAGATATTTGACTTAGGGTATGGTTGACAAAGATATTTGTCCTAGGGTATGGTTGACAAAGATATTTGACTTAGGGTATGGTTGACAAAGATATTTGACTTAGGGTATGTTTGACAAAGATATTTGACTTAGGGTATGTTTGACAAAGATATTTGACCTAGGATGAGAAAGATATTTGACTTAGGGTATGGATGACAAAGATATTTGACTTAGGGTATGTTTGACAAAGATATTTGACTTAGGGTATGGTTGACAAAGATATTTGACTTAGGGTATGTTTGACAAAGATATTTGACCTAGGATGAGAAAGATATTTGACTTGGGTATGGTTGACAAAGATATTTGACTTAGGGTATGGTTGACAAAGATATTTGACTTAGGGTATGGATGACAAAGATATTTGACTTAGGGTATGGTTGACAAAGATATTTGACTTAGGGTATGGTTGACAAAGATATTTGACTTAGGGTATGGTTAACAAAGATATTTGACTTAGGGTATGGTTGACAAAGATATTTGACCTAGGGTATGGTTGACAGATATTTGATATTTGACTTAGGGTATGGTTGACAAAGATATTTGACCTAGGGTATGGTTGACAAAGATATTTGACCTAGGGTATGGTTGACCAAGATATTTGACCTAGGGTATGGTTGACAAAGATATTTGACCTAGGGTATGGTTGACAAAGATATTTGACTTGGGTATGGTTGACAAAGATATTTGACCTAGGGTATGGTTGACAAAGATATTTGACTTAGGGTATGGTTGACAAAGATATTTGACTTAGGGTATGGTTGACAAAGATATTTGACCTAGGGTATGGTTGACAAAGATATTTGACTTAGGGTATGGTTGACAAAGATATTTGACTTAGGGTATGTTTGACAAAGATATTTGACTTAGGGTATGTTTGACAAAGATATTTGACCTAGGATGAGAAAGATATTTGACTTAGGGTATGGATGACAAAGATATTTGACTTAGGGTATGTTTGACAAAGATATTTGACTTAGGGTATGGGTGACAAAGATATTTGACTTAGGGTATGGATGACAAAGATATTTGACTTAGGGTATGGTTGACAAAGATATTTGACTTAGGGTATGTTTGACAAAGATATTTGACCTAGGATGAGAAAGATATTGGACTTAGGGTATGGTTGACAAAGATATTTGACTTAGGGTATGGTTGACAAAGATATTTGACTTAAGGTATGGATGACAAAGATATTTGACTTAGGGTATGGTTGACAAAGATATTTGACCTAGGGTATGGATGACAAAGATATTTGACTTAGGGTATGGATGACAAAGATATTTGACTTAGGGTATGGATGACAAAGATATTTGACTTAGGGTATGGATGACAAAGATATTTGACTTAGGGTATGGATGACAAAGATATTTGACTTAGGGTATGGTTGACAAAGATATTTGACTTAGGGTATGGATGACAAAGATATTTGACTTAGGGTATGGTTGACAAAGATATTTGACCTAGGGTATGGATGACAAAGATATTTGACTTAAAGTATGGATGACAAAGATATTTGACTTAGGGTATGGTTGACAAAGATATTTGACTTAGGGTATGGATGACAAAGATATTTGACTTAGGGTATGGTTGACAAAGATATTTGACTTAGGGTATGGATGACAAAGATATTTGACTTAGGGTATGGTTGACAAAGATATTTGACCTAGGGTATGTTTGACAAAGATATTTGACCTAGGATGAGAAAGATATTTGACTTAGGGTATGGATGACAAAGATATTTGACCTAGGATGAGAAAGATATTTGACTTAGGGTATGGATGACAAAGATATTTGACCTAGGATGAGAAAGATATTTGACTTAGGGTATGGTTGACAAAGATATTTGACCTAGAGTATGTTTGACAAAGATATTTGACCTAGGATGAGAAAGATATTTGACCTAGGGTATGTTTGACAAAGATATTTGACCTAGGATGAGAAAGATATTTGACTTAGGGTATGGATGACAAAGATATTTGACTTAGGGTATGGGTGACAAAGATATTTGACTTAGGGTATGGGTGACAAAGATATTTGACTTAGGGTATGGATGACAAAGATATTTGACTTAGGGTATGGATGAGAAAGATATTTGATTAGGGTATGGATGAGAAAGATATTTGACTTAGGGTATGGTTGACAAAGATATTTGACTTAGGGTATGGGTGACAAAGATATTTGACTTAGGGTATGGGTGACAAAGATATTTGACTTAGGGTATGGGTGACAAAGATTTTTTGACCTAGGGTATGGGTGACAAAGATATTTGACCTAGGGTATGGGTGACAAATATATTTGACTTAGGGTATGGTTGACAAAGATATTTGACCTAGGGTATGGTTGACAAAGATATTTGATCTAGGGTATGGTTGACAAAGATATTTGACCTAGGGTATGGTTGACAAAGATATTTGACTTAGGGTATGGGTGACAAAGATATTTGACCTAGGGTATGGTTGACAAAGATATTTGACTTAGGGTATGTTTGACAAAGATATTTGACTTAGGGTATGGTTGACAAAGATATTTGACTTAGGGTATGGTTGACAAAGATATTTGACTTAGGGTATGGTTGACAAAGATTTTTGACCTAGGGTATGGGTGACAAAGATATTTGACCTAGGGTAAGGTTGACAAAGATATTTGACCTAGGGTATGGGTGACAAAGATATTTGACCTAGGGTATGGGTGACAAAGATATTTGACCTAGGGTATGTTTGACAAAGATATTTGACCTAGGGTATGGGTGACAAAGATATTTGACCTAGGGTATGGTTGACAAAAATTTTTGACCTAGGGTATGGGTGACAAAGATATTTGACCTAGGGTATGTTTGACAAAGATATTTGACTTAGGGTATGGTTGACAAAGATATTTGACTTAGGGTATGGTTGACAAAGATATTTGACTTAGGGTATGGTTGACAAAGATTTTTGACCTAGGGTATGGGTGACAAAGATATTTGACCTAGGGTAAGGTTGACAAAGATATTTGACCTAGGGTATGGGTGACAAAGATATTTGACCTAGGGTATGGTTGACAAAGATATTTGACTTAGGGTATGGTTGACAAAGATATTTGACCTAGGGTATGGTTGACAAAGATATTTGACTTAGGGTATGGTTGACAAAGATATTTGACTTAGGGTATGTTTGACAAAGATATTTGACTTAGGGTATGTTTGACAAAGATATTTGACCTAGGATGAGAAAGATATTTGACTTAGGGTATGGATGACAAAGATATTTGACTTAGGGTATGTTTGACAAAGATATTTGACTTAGGGTATGGGTGACAAAGATATTTGACTTAGGGTATGGATGACAAAGATATTTGACCTAGGGTATGGTTGACAAAGATATTTGACTTAGGGTATGTTTGACAAAGATATTTGACCTAGGATGACAAAGATATTTGACCTAGGGTATGGATGACAAAGATATTTGACTTAGGGTATGGATGACAAAGATATTTGACTTAGGGTATGGATGACAAAGATATTTGACTTAGGGTATGGATGACAAAGATATTTGACTTAGGGTATGGTTGACAAAGATATTTGACTTAGGGTATGGATGACAAAGATATTTGACTTAGGGTATGGTTGACAAAGATATTTGACCTAGGGTATGGATGACAAAGATATTTGACTTAGGGTATGGATGACAAAGATATTTGACTTAGGGTATGGTTGACAAAGATATTTGACTTTCGGTATGGATGACAAAGATATTTGACTTAGGGTATGGTTGACAAAGATATTTGACTTAGGGTATGGATGACAAAGATATTTGACTTAGGGTATGGTTGACAAAGATATTTGACCTAGGGTATGTTTGACAAAGATATTTGACCTAGGATGAGAAAGATATTTGGCTTAGGGTATGGATGACAAAGATATTTGACCTAGGATGAGAAAGATATTTGACTTAGGGTATGGATGACAAAGATATTTGACCTAGGATGAGAAAAATATTTGACTTAGGGTATGGTTGACAAAGATATTTGACCTAGAGTATGTTTGTCAAAGATATTTGACCTAGGATGAGAAAGATATTTGACCTAGGGTATGTTTGACAAAGATATTTGACCTAGGATGAGAAAGATATTTGACTTAGGGTATGGATGACAAAGATATTTGACTTAGGGTATGGGTGACAAAGATATTTGACTTAGGGTATGGGTGACAAAGATATTTGACTTAGGGTATGGATGACAAAGATATTTGACTTAGGGTATGGATGAGAAAGATATTTGACTTAGGGTATGGATGAGAAAGATATTTGACTTAGGGTATGGTTGACAAAGATATTTGACTATAGGGTATGGGTGACAAAGATATTTGACTTAGGGTATGGGTGACAAAGATATTTGACTTAGGGTATGGGTGACAAAGATTTTTTGACCTAGGGTATGGGTGACAAAGATATTTGACCTAGGGTAAGGGTGACAAAGATATTTGACTTATGGTATGGTTGACAAAGATATTTGACCTAGGGTATGGTTGACAAAGATATTTGATCTAGGGTATGGTTGACAAAGATATTTGACCTAGGGTATGGTTGACAAAGATATTTGACTTAGGGTATGGGTGACAAAGATATTTGACCTAGGGTATGGTTGACAAAGATATTTGACTTAGGGTATGTTTGACAAAGATATTTGACTTAGGGTATGGTTGACAAAGATATTTGACTTAGGGTATGTTTGACAAAGATATTTGACTTAGGGTATGGTTGACAAAGATATTTGACTTAGGGTATGGTTGACAAAGATATTTGACTTAGGGTATGGTTGACAAAGATATTTGACCTAGGGTATGGGTGACAAAGATATTTGACCTAGGGTATGGTTGACAAAGATATTTGACCTAGGGTATGGGTGACAAAGATATTTGACCTAGGGTATGGGTGACAAAGATATTTGACCTAGGGTATGGTTGACAAAGATATTTGACCTAGGGTATGGGTGACAAAAATATTTGACCTAGGGTATGGTTGACAAAGATTTTGACCTAGGGTATGGTGACAAAGATATTTGACCTAGGGTATGTTTGACAAAGATATTTGACTTAGTGTATGTTTGACAAAGATATTTGACTTAGGGTATGTTTGACAAAGATATTTGACTTAGGGTATGGTTGACAAAGATATTTGACTTAGGGTATGTTTGACAAAGATATTTGAGTTAGTGTATGTTTGACAAAGATATTTGACTTAGGGTATGTTTGACAAAGATATTTGACTTAGGGTATGGTTGACAAATATATTTGACTTAGGGTATGTTTGACAAAGATATTTGACTTAGGGTATGGTTGACAAAGATATTTGACTTAGTGTATGTTTGACAAAGATATTTGACTTAGGGTATGTTTGACAAAGATATTTGACTTAGGGTATGTTTGACAAAGATATTTGACTTAGGGTATGGGTGACAAAGATATTTGACTTAGGGTATGGTTGACAAAGATATTTGACTTAGGGTATGGTTGACAAAGATATTTGACTTAGGGTATGGTTGACAAAGATATTTGACCTAGGGTATGGTTGACAAAGATATTTGACCTAGGGTATGGTTGACAAAGATATTTGACTTAGGGTATGGTTGACAAAGATATTTGACCTAGGGTATGGATGACAAAGATATTTGACTTAGGGTATGGTTGACAAAGATATTTGACTTAGGGTATGGTTGACAAAGATATTTGACTTAGGGTATGGTTGACAAAGATATTTGACCTAGGGTATGGATGACAAAGATATTTGACTTAGGGTATGGTTGACAAAGATATTTGACCTAGGGTATGGTTGACAAAGATATTTGACTTAGGGTATGGTTGACAAAGATATTTGACTTAGGGTATGTTTGACAAAGATATTTGACTTAGGGTATGTTTGACAAAGATATTTGACCTAGGATGAGAAAGATATTTGACTTAGGGTATGGATGACAAAGATATTTGACTTAGGGTATGTTTGACAAAGATATTTGACTTAGGGTATGGGTGACAAAGATATTTGACTTAGTGTATGGATGACAAAGATATTTGACTTAGGGTATGTTTGACAAAGATATTTGACCTAGGATGAGAAAGATATTTGACTTAGGGTATGGTGACAAAGATATTTGACTTAGGGTATGGTTGACAAAGATATTTGACTTAAGGTATGGTTGACAAAGATATTTGACCTAGGGTATGGATGACAAAGATATTTGACTTAGGGTATGGATGACAAAGATATTTGACTTAGGGTATGGATGACAAAGATATTTGACTTAGGGTATGGATGACAAAGATATTTGACTTAGGGTATGGATGACAAAGATATTTGACTTAGGGTATGGTTGACAAAGATATTTGACTTAGGGTATGGATGACAAAGATATTTGACTTAGGGTATGGTTGACAAAGATATTTGACCTAGGGTATGGATGACAAAGATATTTGACTTAGGGTATGGATGACAAAGATATTTGACTTAGGGTATGGTTGACAAAGATATTTGACTTAGGGTATGGATGACAAAGATATTTGACTTAGGGTATGGTTGACAAAGATATTTGACTTAGGGTATGGATGACAAAGATATTTGACTTAGGGTATGGTTGACAAAGATATTTGACCTAGGGTATGTTTGACAAAGATATTTGACCTAGGTTGAGAAAGATATTTGACTTAGGGTATGGATGACAAAGATATTTGACTTAGGTATGAGAAAGATATTTGACTTAGGGTATGGATGACAAAGATATTTGACCTAGGATGAGAAAGATATTTGACTTAGGGTATGGTTGACAAAGATATTTGACCTAGGAGTATGTTTGACAAAGATATTTGACCTAGGATGAGAAAGATATTTGACCTAGGGTATGTTTGACAAAGATATTTGACCTAGGATGAGAAAGATATTTGACTTAGGGTATGGATGACAAAGATATTTGACTTAGGGTATGGGTGACAAAGATATTTGACCTAGGGTATGGTTGACAAAGATATTTGACTTAGGGTATGGGTGACAAAGATATTTGACCTAGGGTATGGTTGACAAAGATATTTGACTTAGGATATGTTTGACAAAGATATTTGACTTAGGGTATGGTTGACAAAGATATTTGACTTAGGGTATGTTTGACAAAGATATTTGACTTAGGGTATGGTTGACAAAGATATTTGACTTAGGGTATGGTTGACAAAGATATTTGACTTAGGGTATGTTTGACAAAGATTTTGACCTAGGGTATGGGTGACAAAGATATTTGACTTAGGGTATGGTTGACAAAGATATTTGACTTATTGTATGTTTGACAAAGATATTTGACTTAGGGTATGTTGACAAAGATATTTGACTTAGGGTATGGGTGACAAAGATATTTGACTTAGGGTATGGTTGACAAAGATATTTGACTTAGGGTATGGTTGACAAAGATATTTGACTTAGGGTATGGTTGACAAAGATATTTGACCTAGGGTATGGTTGACAAAGATATTTGACCTAGGGTATGGTTGACAAAGATATTTGACTTAGGGTATGGTTGACAAAGATATTTGACTTAGGGTATGGTTGACAAAGATATTTGACATAGGGTATGGTTGACAAAGATATTTGACTTAGGGTATGGTTGACAAAGATATTTGACCTAGGGTATGGTTGACAAAGATATTTGACTTAGGGTATGGTTGACAAAGATATTTGACTTAGGGTATGTTTGACAAAGATATTTGACTTAGGGTATGTTTGACAAAGATATTTGACCTAGGATGAGAAAGATATTTGACTTAGGGTATGGATGACAAAGATATTTGACTTAGGGTATGTTTGACAAAGATATTTGACTTAGGGTATGGATGACAAAGATATTTGACTTAGGGTATGGTTGACAAAGATATTTGACCTAGGGTATGTTTGACAAAGATATTTGACCTAGGTTGAGAAAGATATTTGACTTAGGGTATGGATGACAAAGATATTTGACTTAGGATGAGAAAGATATTTGACTTAGGGTATGGATGACAAAGATATTTGACCTAGGATGAGAAAGATATTTGACTTAGGGTATGGTTGACAAAGATATTTGACCTGGAGTATGTTTGACAAAGATATTTGACCTAGGATGAGAAAGATATTTGACCTAGGGTATGTTTGACAAAGATATTTGACCTAGGATGAGAAAGATATTTGACTTAGGGTATGGATGACAAAGATATTTGACTTAGGGTATGGGTGACAAAGATATTTGACCTAGGGTATGGTTGACAAAGATATTTGACTTAGGGTATGGATGACAAAGATATTTGACTTAGGGTATGGATGACAAAGATATTTGACTTAGGGTATGGATGACAAAGATATTTGACTTAGGGTATGGTTGACAAAGATATTTGACTTAGGGTATGTTTGACAAAGATATTTGACTTAGGGTATGGTTGACAAAGATATTTGACTTAGGGTATGGTTGACAAAGATATTTGTCTTAGGGTATGTTTGACAAAGATATTTGACCTAGGGTATGGGTGACAAAGATATTTGACTTAGGGTATGGTTGACAAAGATATTTGACTTATTGTATGTTTGACAAAGATATTTGACTTAGGGTATGTTTGACAAAGATATTTGACTTAGGGTATGGGTGACAAAGATATTTGACTTAGGGTATGGTTGACAAAGATATTTGACTTAGGGTATGGTTGACAAAGATATTTGACTTAGGGTATGGTTGACAAAGATATTTGACTTAGGGTATGGTTGACAAAGATATTTGACTTAGGGTATGGTTGACAAAGATATTTGACTTAGGGTATGGTTGACAAAGATATTTGACCTAGGGTATGGTTGACAAAGATATTTGACATAGGGTATGGTTGACAAAGATATTTGACTTAGGGTATGGTTGACAAAGATATTTGACCTAGGGTATGGTTGACAAAGATATTTGACTTAGGGTATGGTTGACAAAGATATTTGACTTAGGGTATGTTTGACAAAGATATTTGACTTAGGGTATGTTTGACAAAGATATTTGACCTAGGATGAGAAAGATATTTGACTTAGGGTATGGATGACAAAGATATTTGACTTAGGGTATGTTTGACAAAGATATTTGACTTAGGGTATGGGTGACAAAGATATTTGACTTAGGGTATGGATGACAAAGATATTTGACCTAGGGTATGGTTGACAAAGATATTTGACTTAGGGTATGTTTGACAAAGATATTTGACCTAGGATGAGAAAGATATTTGACTTGGGTATGGTTGACAAAGATATTTGACTTAGCGTATGGTTGACAAAGATATTTGACTTAGGGTATGGATGACAAAGATATTTGACTTAGGGTATGGTTGACAAAGATATTTGACTTAGGGTATGGATGACAAAGATATTTGACCTAGGGTATGGATGACAAAGATATTTGACTTAGGGTATGGTTGACAAAGATATTTGACTTAGGGTATGGATGACAAAGATATTTGACTTAGGGTATGGATGACAAAGATATTTGACTTAGGGTATGGTTGACAAAGATATTTGACTTAGGGTATGGATGACAAAGATATTTGACTTAGGGTATGGTTGACAAAGATATTTGACCTAGGGTATGGATGACAAAGATATTTGACTTAGGGTATGGATGACAAAGATATTTGACTTAGGGTATTGTTGACAAAGATATTTGACTTTCGGTATGGATGACAAAGATATTTGACCTAGGGTATGGTTGACAAAGATATTTGACTTAGGGTATGGATGACAAAGATATTTGACTTAGGGTATGGTTGACAAAGATATTTGACCTAGGGTATGTTTGACAAAGATATTTGACCTAGGATGAGAAAGATATTTGGCTTAGGGTATGGATGACAAATATATTTGACCTAGGATGAGAAAGATATTTGACTTAGGGTATGGATGACAAAGATATTTGACCTAGGATGAGACAAAGATATTTGACTTAGGGTATGGTTGACAAAGATATTTGACCTAGAGTATGGATGACAAAGATATTTGACCTAGGGTATGACAAAGATATTTGACCTAGGTATGAGAAAGATATTTGACTTAGGGTATGGTTGACAAAGATATTTGACTTAGGGTATGGTTGACAAAGATATTTGACTTAGGGTATGGGTGACAAAGATATTTGACTTAGGGTATGGGTGACAAAGATATTTGACTTAGGGTATGGATGACAAAGATATTTGACTTAGGGTATGGATGAGAAAGATATTTGACTTAGGGTATGGATGACAAAGATATTTGACTTAGGGTATGGTTGACAAAGATATTTGACTTAGGGTATGGGTGACAAAGATATTTGACTTAGGGTATGGGTGACAAAGATATTTGACTTAGGGTATGGTTGACAAAGATATTTGACCTAGGGTATGGGTGACAAAGATATTTGACTTAGGGTATGGGTGACAAAGATATTTGACTTAGGGTATGGTTGACAAAGATATTTGACCTAGGGTATGGTTGACAAAGATATTTGACTAGGGTATGGTTGACAAAGATATTTGACCTAGGGTATGGTTGACAAAGATATTTGACTTAGGGTATGGTTGACAAAGATATTTGACCTAGGGTATGTTTGACAAAGATATTTGACTTAGGTTGACAAAGATATTTGACTTAGGGTATGGTTGACAAAGATATTTGACTTAGGGTATGTTTGACAAAGATATTTGACTTAGGGTATGGTTGACAAAGATATTTGACTTAGGGTATGACAAAGATATTTGACTTAGGGTATGGTTGACAAAGATATTTGACCTAGGGTATGGGTGACAAAGATATTTGACCTAGGGTATGGTTGACAAAGATATTTGACCTAGGGTATGGGTGACAAAGATATTTGACCTAGGGTATGACAAAGATATTTGACCTAGGGTATGGTTGACAAAGATATTTGACCTAGGGTATGGGTGACAAAAATATTTGACCTAGGGTATGGTTGACAAAGATTTTTGACCTAGGGTATGGGTGACAAAGATATTTGACCTAGGGTATGTTTGACAAAGATATTTGACTTAGTGTATGTTTGACAAAGATATTTGACTTAGGGTATGTTTGACAAAGATATTTGACTTAGGGTATGGTTGACAAAGATATTTGACTTAGGGTATGTTTGACAAAGATATTTGACTTAGGGTATGTTTGACAAAGATATTTGACTTAGGGTATGTTTGACAAAGATATTTGACTTAGGGTATGGTTGACAAATATATTTGACTTAGGGTATGTTTGACAAAGATATTTGACTTAGGGTATGGTTGACAAAGATATTTGACTTAGTGTATGTTTGACAAAGATATTTGACTTAGGGTATGTTTGACAAAGATATTTGACTTAGGGTATGTTTGACAAAGATATTTGACTTAGGGTATGGGTGACAAAGATATTTGACTTAGGGTATGGTTGACAAAGATATTTGTCTTAGGGTATGGTTGACAAAGATATTTGACATAGGGTATGGTTGACAAAGATATTTGACCTAGGGTATGGTTGACAAAGATATTTGACCTAGGGTATGGTTGACAAAGATATTTGACTTAGGGTATGGTTGACAAAGATATTTGACCTAGGGTATGGATGACAAAGATATTTGACTTAGGGTATGGTTGACAAAGATATTTGACTTAGGGTATGGTTGACAAAGATATTTGACCTAGGGTATGGTTGACAAAGATATTTGACTTAGGGTATGGTTGACAAAGATATTTGACTTAGGGTATGTTTGACAAAGATATTTGACTTAGGGTATGTTTGACAAAGATATTTGACCTAGGATGAGAAAGATATTTGACTTAGGGTATGGATGACAAAGATATTTGACTTAGGGTATGTTTGACAAAGATATTTGACTTAGGGTATGGGTGACAAAGATATTTGACTTAGTGTATGGATGACAAAGATATTTGACTTAGGGTATGTTTGACAAAGATATTTGACCTAGGATGAGAAAGATATTTGACTTAGGGTATGGTTGACAAAGATATTTGACTTAGGGTATGGTTGACAAAGATATTTGACTTAAGGTATGGTTGACAAAGATATTTGACCTAGGGTATGGATGACAAAGATATTTGACTTAGGGTATGGATGACAAAGATATTTGACTTAGGGTATGGATGACAAAGATATTTGACTTAGGGTATGGATGACAAAGATATTTGACTTAGGGTATGGATGACAAAGATATTTGACTTAGGGTATGGTTGACAAAGATATTTGACTTAGGGTATGGATGACAAAGATATTTGACTTAGGGTATGGTTGACAAAGATATTTGACCTAGGGTATGGATGACAAAGATATTTGACTTAGGGTATGGATGACAAAGATATTTGACTTAGGGTATGGTTGACAAAGATATTTGACTTAGGGTATGGATGACAAAGATATTTGACTTAGGGTATGGTTGACAAAGATATTTGACTTAGGGTATGGATGACAAAGATATTTGACTTAGGGTATGGTTGACAAAGATATTTGACCTAGGGTATGTTTGACAAAGATATTTGACCTAGGTTGAGAAAGATATTTGACTTAGGGTATGGATGACAAAGATATTTGACCTAGGATGAGAAAGATATTTGACTTAGGGTATGGATGACAAAGATATTTGACCTAGGATGAGAAAGATATTTGACTTAGGGTATGGTTGACAAAGATATTTGACCTAGAGTATGTTTGACAAAGATATTTGACCTAGGATGAGAAAGATATTTGACCTAGGGTATGGTTGACAAAGATATTTGACCTAGGATGAGAAAGATATTTGACTTAGGGTATGGATGACAAAGATATTTGACTTAGGGTATGGGTGACAAAGATATTTGACCTAGGGTATGGTTGACAAAGATATTTGACTTAGGGTATGGGTGACAAAGATATTTGACCTAGGGTATGGTTGACAAAGATATTTGACTTAGGATATGTTTGACAAAGATATTTGACTTAGGGTATGGTTGACAAAGATATTTGACTTAGGGTATGTTTGACAAAGATATTTGACTTAGGGTATGGTTGACAAAGATATTTGACTTAGGGTATGGTTGACAAAGATATTTGACTTAGGGTATGTTTGACAAAGATTTTTGACCTAGGGTATGGGTGACAAAGATATTTGACCTAGGGTATGGTTGACAAAGATATTTGACCTAGGGTATGGGTGACAAAGATATTTGACCTAGGGTATGGGTGACAAAGATATTTGACCTATGGTATGGTTGACAAAGATATTTTACCTAGGGTATGGGTGACAAAGATATTTGACTTAGGGTATGGTTGACAAAGATTTTTGACCTAGGGTATGGGTGACAAAGATATTTGACCTAGGGTATGTTTGACAAAGATATTTGACTTAGTGTATGTTTGACAAAGATATTTGACTTAGGGTATGTTTGACAAAGATATTTGACTTAGGGTATGGTTGACAAAGATATTTGACTTAGGGTATGTTTGACAAAGATATTTGACTTAGGGTATGGTTGACAAAGATATTTGACTTAGTGTATGTTTGACAAAGATATTTGACTTAGGGTATGTTTGACAAAGATATTTGACTTAGGGTATGGTTGACAAAGATATTTGACTTAGGGTATGTTTGACAAAGATATTTGACTTAGGGTATGGTTGACAAAGATATTTGACTTAGTGTATGTTTGACAAAGATATTTGACTTAGAGTATGTTTGACAAAGATATTTGACTTAGGGTATGTTTGACAAAGATATTTGACTTAGGGTATGGGTGACAAAGATATTTGACTTAGGGTATGGTTGACAAAGATATTTGACTTAGGGTATGGTTGATAAAGATATTTGACTTAGGGTATGTTTGACAAAGATATTTGACTTAGGGTATGGTTGACAAAGATATTTGACTTAGGGTATGGTTGACAAAGATATTTGACTTAGGGTATGGGTGACAAAGATATTTGACCTAAGGTATGGTTGACAAAGATATTTGACTTAGGGTATGTTAGACAAAGATATTTGACCTAGGGTATGGTTGACAAAGATATTTGACCTAGGGTATGGTTGACAAAGATGTTTGACCTAGGGTATGGTTGACAAAGATATTTGACCTAGGGTATGGTTGACAAAGATATTTGATCTAGGGTATGGTTGACAAAGATATTTGACCTAAGGTATGGTTGACAAAGATATTTGACCTAGGGTATGGTTGACAAAATATTTGACCTAGGGTATGGATGACAAAGATATTTGACCTAGGGTATGGTTGACAAAGATATTTGACCTAGGGTATGGATGACAAAGATATTTGACCTAGGGTATGGTTGACAAAGATTTTTGACTTAAGCTATAGTTGACAAAGATGTTTCACTTAAATGTCGCTAGTTGCTGAAGTAAAGGTTCTCTACAGCAATTTTGCAGGGGGAGGCTGTAGCGTGTGTCCTCGACCTTGCTTGAATTAATAACTTCACGTGCAACCTACGATCTTGTTTAAACAGCTACATTGATATTCATTGTTTTCTTTTCATGTCTGTATGTATGTATGTGTGTATGTATGTGTATGTATGTATGTGTGTGTGTGTGTGTTTGTATGTATGTTTATGTATTCATATGTGTACGTATGCATGTATGTTTATGTATTCATATGTATGCGTATGTATGTATGTGTATGTATGTATATACACATATATTTGTTCAGCATGCAAGTTGTATGTATGAACAACTTGCCAGCAGAAAGACAGGACTGATGTATGTCCACGTGATCCGCCAGAAAGGGCCAGGCGGCGCTCCCAGCATTGACTCAATGTCTCTGCTAAATCTGTCCACACCTGAGAAGACAATAAGACATTATTGGTTACTTTTTCGTTTCGGAATTGTTTCAATTTGTTGTTTTTCTCCATTCCTGAACTTTGTTACTCTATTTTTTGTGTTTCTAGTGTGGACGATATTACATCACGTTGAAGTCATTTCTAGTTGTTTTTTTTTTTTTTACACCATCACCGTAATTAATTTGTTGTAATATTGAATATATTAGTCATCTCTAGTGACTCGGGCAGATGGTGCTCGTAAACCTGGGAGGGCCGACCATCTAAGGGCAGAATCCCCCTACAGAAAAGATCATCTGCTGCCTTGCAGGAAGATTGGGGACAATCAAAGGCTAAGGAATGCAAACCTGAATAAAATACTGGCTGAAATCGGATGCACTGTGCCACTGGCGCAGAACACAGTGCAACGTTTTAACGGGTGTTCAATCAGAGTGGATCTGGCAGACTCTAATTGTGATGTTCTGTCTGTGGGGGCGATCAACACACTTAACCTGATAGCTGACTTCATGTGAGAGTCTGGAATCCTACTCTGATTGAGTCCTGATCGCAGAGAGAGAGAGAGAGAGAGAGAGAGAGAGAGAGAGAGAGAGAATATATTGAGTTATTTTCGGGTAATCATCATTGCTGCACTCCGAATATGTTCATAGGTGCTCGAATTCCTTCCTCTACATGTCCCGCAGCGTCGAGGACTGACAACTGCAGTTCCGTGTTGGTTGATAAGACATCTTATGCGCCCACTAAGCCTCTTATTTTCTGGAGGAATGCCTCCTTGTTATCATCCTCTTCATCCGAACGAGAAAGGTGGACTAACTGTTGTGGAAACCCTGTGCCCTTTACGCATCTCGGAGAGTGTTAATGACGTATGACTGATCCATTGGTTGACGGTCTTCAATGACAGCACAGCTAGCCAACCTGTCCTCTCTTTCATTGCCCTATCCTATTCATGGAATCAGTTTCACTACAGTCGGGCCATCCCCATATCCCCTGCACCGCTGGTCCCAGCTTTTCCCAAAGCCTATACATAATGATTAGCCACGATAGCTCAGCGGTTAGTGAACTGAACTACAAAGGACAAGAGGTAGGGTTCGATCCTAACCGACGGCTTCCGGTTCACTCAGCCTTAAATGGGTACCGGATTTTTTTCTGGGAAAGTAAAGCGGCACGGACGTAATACCGACCACATTACCCCAAAAATCATGTGCTGAAGGTCTGTAAATTTATGGTCACTAACACCATATTCCCTATACGCCAATTGGCGCGACGGGGGTACTTTACTTTTTACTTTACTATACAGACTGGTTGTTCATGTAAGGTGTTGATTATAGATTCATCTATTTTTCCTACTAAACACTCCAAATCGACCAGATCCCTTTTCCACCATTAGACTCCTCAGTCTCTAAACATATACATCATTATCCCACCCATTCTCCTCCTCTTCATCTTCTCTCCTCCTTCTTTCATTACCCCGTGCTCCTGCATGTCCAGGGATGTAGACACAGGTGACTGCGTATTGTTGGCTTCTGTAAAACCTTGACCTAACGCCCGCGTACAGAGCCCGCCTACACTTCTCTTATCATGCTTCTTTCACAACAGACTGTAAATGAAGTCATGGAGACCTTTGATTTCCGAACTCTCCTCAAAATCTTCGTTCATATGAAGTATAGAGGTGGGTGAACAAAATTAGAATATAAACATCTTCATCATCATTAGGTTACTTGTCTAAACATCGTCGGCATAGTCTGAACATGACTAACTTTAGATAGGCCAGAGGGCAGCAGATGGAACTATAAAAAACCCAACAAGAGTGACGCATTCAGCTACGCCTAAGGCTGACGTCATTCTAGCTACACCCGCCCAAAGCCGTCTATGGATTTCCAAAGGCCTACAGGTTGACAGGAAATTCCCGTAAAACCTCCAACTAGCGTGACGTTTTCAACATTGCGAGCAGGGACGTTTCTGGGTAAAATGACGTCAGCCATCTTTAGCTCCTATAGCTCACAACGTCACGCCAGTTGGAGGATTTTCCGGCATTTGGAAATTTATAGATGGCTTTCACCCGCCCCTGCTCGTAAAACTAAAGATTAGTTGGAGGTTTTCCATTAATTTTCTCTCAGCCCGCAGATCTAAGTAAATCTATAGTTGGTTGTTGTTCATCTAATCTGCACGTTGAGATGCGTGGGGTCTTCATTCAAAGGATTTTATTTTATTACTTGGGCCCAGTAACGTTTAAGTGGTTCTTTTCTACGCCATCCAGGAACTATAATATACCATCTATTGTTAATCTTTCTTTGCTACTGTGGTATTTCACATGAAAATAATACTCAACATTTCCTATATTTGAGAGCCGCGATAGCTCAGTGGTTAATGAACTGGACTACAAAGGACAAGGGGTAGGGTTCGATCCCAACCGACGGCTTCCGGGTAAACCCAGCCTTAAAATGGGTACCGAATTTTTTTCTGGGAAAGTAAAGCAACACGGGCGTAATACCGACCACATTACCCCAAAAATCACGTGCTTAAGGTATGTAAAATATAGGGTCACTAACACCATATTTCCCTATACACAACTTGGCATGACGGGAGTACTTTACTTTTTTTTTTTACTATTTCCTATATTTACTTACGTTTATTAATCAGTTTCCGAGTTGCATTTGTTTTAGGATAGGTAAAAGTAGAAGATAACTTTCATCAATCTTTAATTATTTTAATATATAGAAAACATTAGTTCGACATGCAAAAATAACTCTTTCTAAGAATGTCTCACGTATTATATATACAATTAACTCTTAATATACCCTTAAAAATAACCACGTTAATGAGTGATTGTTTTTATGAGTACATATCTCGGCTCTTATTTTCACATCTTAAACTAAAGGTAAAGTACGAGACTTGAACCGGCGTCTTAGCATACGAGTTTCCACCCATATGTGCTCGGCCGCCTATCCAGACATGTACGTAGATAGTGTCTCTTCAAGCATCGAAACTCGACAATCGAGGCAACATTCCTCACCTTCCCAGGGACCCTGCTACCCATTTCTGCCAACAGCTGAGTCGACCGTGGGGGTATTTTTTTTCTAAATATTTCTAATATCTAAATATAGAATAAACTATTTCTGGGTATTACTAAACAAAATGGTGTTTACGTCAAATTGTGTGTAGAAAGTGATACCCTGTATTTTTTCCCCTATTGAACCATCGTTAATTTACTCGCACAGTATCATAAGCTATTTATTCTCAAGTTCACAAACGCAGTGACACCATCTTATGCCTCTAGGTTCTGTTTCAAGAAATTGTTCCAAGATTTTATTGTTTAAGATACCATATCTAATTTTTAAACAATATTCATACAGGTTGCTGGTCATGTCTCTAATTAAAAAAAAAATATATATATATACAACCTTCTGGTTGTGTCTCTAATTTAAGACAATATATATATATATATATATATATATATATATATATATAAGGGAGCTGCGATAGCTCAGTTGTTAGTGAACTGGACTACAAAGGACAAGGGGTAGGGTTCGATCCCAACCGACGGCTTCCGGGTAAACCCAGCCTTAAATGGGTACCGGATTTTTTTCTGGGAAAGTAAATTTGCACGGGCGTAATACCGACCACATTATCTCAAAAATCATGTGCTGAAGGTCTGTAAAATATAGGATCTCTAACACCATATTTCCCTATACGCCTCTTGGCGTGACAGGGGTACTTTACTTTTTTTTTACTATATATATATATATATATATATATATATACACACACAACCTCCTGGTTGTGACTCTAATTTAAAACAATATATGTATATATATATATATATATATATATATATATATATATATATACAACCTCCTGGTTGTGTTTCTAATTTAAGATAAGACAATATATATATATATATATATCCTCCTGGTTGTGTCGCTAATTTGGCCTATCTTAAATGTATGCTGCTTCTCCATACATGGACCATCTTAAATGTATGCTGCTTCTCTATATTTCTATCTATTGACCTTTCGAGCCGTAGCCGGCCCATAGGGCGTAGACCAAGATACTCCCTCTCTTATCTGAATTTTTGTTCTAGCAGTTTTCAATTCTTTTAAAGATATTTTATCAAATCTCGCCATTTGTCTCTGTTCTGTGCAAGCAGCTCTATCTCATTGAGGGAGCCGATTCCTGCTGCTCTTGCCTCTCTCATCAATGTTCTTCTCGGTGTCTCTCTGGGTCTTCCTCTTTTCCTCTTACCTGTTGTTTCCCACATGAGGGCTTGCTTTGCTATTCGGTTATTATCTCTTCTCATCACGTCCACCATATGACCATCGTCTTTACTTTATTACTGAAGATATAACTGGTTGATTAGCGATTTCTCTAATTTCCTCGTTTGTTTTGAATTCGTTCCAAGCTATACCAAGTATTTTCCTTAGACATTTATTTTCGAATGCGTTCAACTTTGTTTCTATATCTCTTGTTGTTTTCCAGCTTTCATACGCATACGTAAGTGTGATTGTACATTTGATTTGAATAGTCTAAGTTTTGTGTTTGTGCTGATGAGTTTTGATTTCCACAACTTTTCATGGCTTCTGAAAGACATTTCTGTTGCAGCTATTCTGATTCTAATTTCTTTGCTTTTATCCCCTTTTCAATCAATGTGACTTCCAAGATAGGTAAAGTAATCGATCTCTTCCACTGGTTTGTTTTCCATGTATATTTTATCGTCTGTTGGAATCAAGCTTTTCATGACTTTAGTCTTTTCATGATTGATCTCAAGCCCAATCTTGCTGGCTATTGATGATAGTTCATTTGTGCTTTCCTGCATCGTTTTTATCTGACTGCTGATGAGAACTATGTCATCAGCAAAGTCGAGGTCCTCCAAATGGTCTCCTTTTATCCATTCGATGCCTTTATTACCAGTGCAGCATTTCCTCATTATGAAGTTCATAACAACTCCAAATAACAATGGCGATAAAATACATCCTTGTTTAACTCCAAGTTTCTTTTGGGAAACATTCGCTCAGTCCTTCCTCTGTTCGAACTGCACATGTATAACCATCATACATATCTTTAATAATATTTATGATTTTTTATAGTAAGCCATATTGTTTCAGAATTTTCCACAAATAATCTCTACGAATGCTGTCAAATGTTTTTTTGAAGTCGATGAAGTTAAGTACAAAAGGTTTTTGCTTTTCAATGTGTTCCTCCAATATAAGTCATAGAGTAAAAATGTGGTCAAGGCAGCTTCTCCCTTTTCTAAACCCAGCCTGTTCTTCACGCATTACTATATCTATTGAATCCTTTATTCTATTTAGGGTGATTTTGCAGAATAATTTTTAGGGCAACTGACAAAAGTGTCACTCCTCTCCAGTTGTTACAATCTCTAAGATTGCCCTTTATTTGAATCTTCACAATGATTCCTTTTTTTCCCATTTATGAGACGTCTTCTCTGCTTTCCAAATGATGTTGAACATTTTCTGGAGATGTATTAAATTATGGCTATTAATTGCCTTGAGGATCTCAGCTGTTAACTTATCCTCTCCAGCAGCCTTGTTATTGGTCATAAGCTTTAAGGTGGTTTCTATTTCGCTCCAGGTTAAGTCATCTAAATTTACATCTATATCTGGTGCTGGTGTTTCAGCTTCAAAATCTATTAAACTGTGGGGTAGTGGACGGTTAAGAATTGATTTGAAGTGTTCCGCCCAGCGGGCTTTTATGTCTGCGCTTGTTGTTAGCATTAATCCAGATTTGTCTACAATTGGTGTTCCACTGGATATACAGGTGTTTGTCAGCATCTTTTGTACAGTGTAGAGAGTTCTGCTGTCTCCTGTAATTGCAGCTGTCTCTGCTTTCTCTGCCAAATTGTCTATATAAGCTCTTGTATCTCTTCTTACCTAACTTTTTACATTGTTGTCTAATTCTTTGTATGCTGCTTTTGCCATGACCTTTCCAAGATCTGTCTTTACATTAGTCATGGCTCTCTTCGCTTCTCTTCTTTCTTTGATGTATTTAAATGTAGTGTCTGAAATCCAAACTCGTTTTTCCATTTCTATTTATTTCTATTCATTTATTTCTCTATATTTGGACTATATTAAATGTATGCTGCTTCTCTATATTTGGACTATCTTAAATGTATGCTGCTTCTCTATATTTGGACTATCTTAAATGTATGCTGCTTCTCTATATTTGAACTATCTTAAATGTATGCTGCTTCTCTATATTTGGACTATATTAAATGTATGCTGCTTCTCTATATTTGAACTATCTTAAATGTATGCTGCTTCTCTATATTTGGACTTTCTTAAATGTATGCTGCTTATCTATTTTATGGACTATCTTAAATGTATGCTGCTTTTCTATATTTGGACTATCTTAAATGTATGCTGCTTTTCTATATTTGGACTATCTTAAATGTATGCTGCTTCTCTATATTTGGACTATTTTAAACATATGCTGCTTCTCTATATTTGAACTATATTAAATGTATGCTGCTTCTCTATATTTGGACTATATTAAATGTATGCTGCTTCTCTATATTTGGACTATATTAAATGTATGCTGCTTCTCTATATTTGGACTATATTAAATGTATGCTGCTTCTCTATATTTGGACTATATTAAATGTATGCTGCTTCTCTATATTTGGACTATATTAAATGTATGCTGCTTCTCTATATTTGGACTATCTTAAATGTATGCTGCTTCTCTATATTTGGACTATCTTAAATGTATGCTGCTTCTCTATATTTGGACTATCTTAAATGTATGCTGCTTCTCTATATTTGGACTATCTTAAATGTATGCTGCTTCTCTATATTTGGACTATATTAAATGTATGCTGCTTCTCTATATTTGGACTATATTAAATGTATGCTGCTTCTCTATGTTTGGACTATCTTAAATGTATGCTGCTTCTCTATATTTGGACTATATTAAATGTATGCTGCTTCTCTATATTTGGACTATATTAAATGTATGCTGCTTCTCTATATTTGGGCTATATTAAATGTATGCTGCTTCTCTATATTTGGACTATCTTAAATGTATGCTGCTTCTCTATATTTGGACTATATTAAATGTATGCTGCTTCTCTATATTTGAACTCTACAAACACAATTAGCTCGGCGAGCCCGATACAAGTTGTTGACGTCACGGTTTGTGCTCCATTATGTCTTGTTGCACTTGAGACGGTCTGATACACTCATATATCAAATACATACAAATACACAATACTCAATCAAAGCACCGATATGCTAATGTTGTTTATCTAATTCTGCTTCTGCTTTTCAGCTTCATGAGGAGCATACGTCTTCAACATCTTTGAGACTGTCCTGTTTGTTGCCATTCATTTATGATAATTCCGTGTTTTCTCCATCTTCTTCATCTCTGCTTCTATTTGCCTCCTCTATGTGTATTATGACCTTCCCCTTAATATCTTTCCCTGTGGGTTCAAAAAAATAAAAAATAAACGGGCCTGTCATGTAATACACTCAGTTGGCTTCCGCAGTGTGTGAATGTGTCCTATCCAGCGACACCGTCTTCGTTGTATCAGTTTGTCCATGGTATTTGTCTGGTACTTTCCCATAGTTCTAAGTCAGTGATTTTCTCCAGTCATTTCAACCCTTTTATTCTGCGCTAATATCTATATATTTCGTGGCTGTCATTTGTTGTTCTTCTCCATGTTTCGAAGCCATATAATAGGATTGACTTAGCACTGGAGCTGAACGTTAAAATTTTGAATTTAACATATTTTTTAAAATTAACCGTTTGTTATACATGTGCTACAATTTATAAACCTAATGAAAACGTGTGATACATGTTTATTGATTGTGGTGTGATACATGTTTATTGATTGTGGTGTGATACATGTTTATTGATTGTGGTGTGATACATGTTTATTGATTGTGGTGTGATACATGTTTATTGATTGTGGTGTGATACATTTATTGATTGTGGTGTGATACATTTATTGATTGTGGTGTGATACATGTTTATTGATTGTGGTGTGATACATGTTTATTGATTGTGGTGTGATACATGTTTATTGATTGTGGTGTGATACATGTTTATTGATTGTGGTGTGATACATGTTTATTGATTGTGGTGTGATACATGTTTATTGATTGTGGTGTGATACATGTTTATTGATTGTGGTGTGACACATTTATTGATTGTGGTGTGACACATTTATTGATTGTGGTGTGATACATGTTTATTGATTGTGGTGTGATACATGTTTATTGATTGCGGTGTGATACATGTTTATTGATTGTGGTGTGATACATTTATTGATTGTGGTGTGATACATTTATTATTTGTGGTGTGACACATTTATTGATTGTGGTGTGATACATGTTTATTGATTGTAGTGTGACACATTTATTGATTGTGGTGTGATACATGTTTATTGTTTGTGGTGTGACACATTTATTGATTGTGGTGTGATACATGTTTATTGATTGTGGTGTGACACATTTATTGATTGTGGTGTGATACATGTTTATTGTTTGTGGTGTGACACATTTATTGATTGTGGTGTGATACATGTTTATTGATTGTGGTGTGACACATTTATTGATTGTGGTGTGATACATGTTTATTGTTTGTGGTGTGACATATTTATTGATTGTGGTGTGACACATTTATTGATTGTGGTGTGATATATGTTTATTGTTTGTGATGTGACATATTTATTGATTGTGGTGTGACACATTTATTGATTGTGGTGTGATATATGTTTATTGATTGTGGTGTGGCACATTTATTGATTGTGGTGTGACACATTTATTAATTGTGGTGTGATATATGTTTATTGATTGTGGTGTGACACATTTATTGATTGTGGTGTGACATATTTATTGATTGTGGTGTGATATACGTTTATTGATTGTGGTGTGACACATTTATTGATTGTTGTGTGACATATTTATTGATTGTGGTGTGACACATTTATTGATTGTGGTGTGACATATTTATTGATTGTGGTGTGATATACGTTTATTGATTGTGGTGTGATACATATTTTTTTACTGTGGTGTGATATATGTTTATTGATAGTGGTGTGATACGTATTTATTGATTGTCATATGATACGTATTTATTGATTGTGGTGTGATACGTATTTATTGATTGTGGTTTGAGATATATTTATTAATTGTGGTGTGATACGTATTTATTGATTGTGGTGTGATATATAATTATTGATTGTGTGTGACATATATTTATTGACTGTGGTGTGATATATATTTATTGATTGTGGTGTGATATATGTTTATTGATTGTGGTGTGATATATATTTATTTACTGTGGTGTTATATATGGTTATTGATTGTGGTGTGATATATATTTATTTACTGTGATGCGATATATGTTAATTGACTGTGATGTGATATATAATTATTTACAGTGGTGTGACATATATTTATTTGCTGTGGTGTGATATATGTTTATTGATTGTGGTGTAATATATGTTTATTGATTGTGGTGTGATATATGTTTATTAATTGTGTTGTTGAGAAATAAAATTACCGTATATCCAGGAAACGGCAATTGCCTCCAAAAACACAACCAACAGGATTGAGATAGGAGGTCCGTATGTGTCCAGCAGTTGTACAACATAGATTCCTCCCTGTGGAAGAGTGGACATACAGGCTACAGTAGGGATAATGGGACCAATTATATTCTGTTTTACAAAACATGCAATCTTCGTCTGATTTAGAAACTTAAGCAATATTTTAGAGGTATTAATACTACAAGTTGATATGTAAAGAAATAAAGAGAAAATATCTGAAGGCTAGACTCAATGATACATTTGTATTCATTTTATTTTTATTGATATTTGGAAAGAGAGAGAGAGAGAGAGAGTGGAGAGAGACAGATAGAAAATCGAAGAGAGAATAACGTCAAAAAATTCTCTGTATAGACTAGAATGGGATTTGGATTATATTGTGATGCCCTCTGTTTGTTTCAAGTATTCACTTCCAACTATATATACATCAATAACGAAAACCACAACAAGTCTATGTCAATAGAAGTGAGAAAGATAGTTCACATGTACTATATATATAGAGACTATTGTGACCTATATATTTGAGTTATGGACAACAGACAAACAAATGAAAAGACTATCACATATCACGGAGATAGGATTTCTCAGAAGAATGTTGGGAGTTTCCAGGACAGCTAAGAGGATCAACGATTAAATTCTCAAAGAGGCCAAAACAAAAACAGAAAACTTAAAAGGAATGATATACTAGACAGCTTTGGTGTTACGGGACGGTAAACAGTTAACAATAGAATTGACACTAAGCTGTGGGGACAGAGAATTGTGAAAGTACATGATCGCGTGCGCCAATCGGTATGGTACATGATGATGATATTTAATAATATATAATATGTCATTTTTAGACACCGTTGTACAAGTGTCTTCTGATGTAAGGTCACTCATAGTAGTACAAAAAACATTTTGATGTAAAGTCACTGTAGTACACAAAATATTTTGATGTAAAGTCACTGTAGTACAAAAAACAATTTGATGTAAAATCACTGTGGTACTAAAAACATTTTGATGTTAAGTCACTGCAGTACAAAAAACATTTTGCTGTAAAGTCACTGTAGTACAAAAAACATTTTGCTGTAAAGTCACTGTAGTACAAAAAACATTTTGCTGTAAAGTCACTGTAGTACAAAAAACATTTTGATGTAAAGTCACTGTAGTACAAAAAACATTTTGCTGTAAAGTCACTGTAGTACAAAAAACATTTTGATGTAAAGTCACTGTAGTACAAAAAACATTTTGCTGTAAAGTCACTGTAGTACAAAAAACATTTTGATGTAAAGTCACTGTTGTACAAACTTATTTTAATATAAAGTCCCTGTAGTGCACACATATTTTGATATAAAGTCACTGTAGTGCAAACATATTTTGATATAAAGTCATTGTAGTACATACACATTTTGAAGTAAAGTCAATGTAGTACAAAAAAACATTTTGATTAAAGTAACTTTTGTACATACACATTTTAATATAAAGTTACTGTAGTACAAAAACATTTTGATGTAAAGTCGCTGTAGTACAAAAACATTTTGATGTAAAGTCACTGTAGTACAAACACATTTTAATATAAAGTCACTTTTGTACAAACACATTTTGATGTAAAGTCACTGTAGTACAAACACATTTTGATGTAAAGTCACTGTAGTACAAACACATTTTAATATAAAGTCACTTTTGTACAAACACATTTTGATGTAAAGTCACTGTAGTACAAAAACATTTTGATATAAAGTCACTGTAGTACAAACACATTTTGATGTAAAGTCACTGTAGTACAAACACATTTTGATGTAAAGTCACTGTAGTACAAACACATTTTAATATAAAGTCACTTTTGTACAAACACATTTTGATGTAAAGTCACTGTAGTACAAAAACATTTTGATGTAAAGTCACTGTAGTACAAACATATTTTGATATAAAGTCACTGTAGTACAAACATATTTTGATGTAAAGTCACTGTAGTACAAACACATTTTGATATAAAGTCACTGTAGTACAAACATATTTTGATATAAAGTCACTGTAGTACAAACACATTTTGATATAAAGTCACTGTAGTACAAACATATTTTGATATAAAGTCACTGTAGTACAAACATATTTTGATATAAAGTCACTGTAGTACAAACACATTTTGAAGTAAAGTCACTGTAGTACAAACATATTTTGATATAAAGTCACTGTAGTACAAACACATTTTGATGTAAAGTCACTGTAGTACAAACACATTTTGATGTAAAGTCACTGTAGTACAAAAAACATTTTGATGTAAAGTCACTGTAGTACAAAAAACATTTTGATGTAAAGTCACTGTAGTACAAAAAACATTTTGATGTAAAGTCACTGTAGTGCAAACATATTTTGATGTAAAGTCACTGTAGTACAAAAAACATTTTGATGTAAAGTCACTGTAGTACAAAAAACATTTTGATGTAAAGTCACTGTAGTACAAACATATTTTGATGTAAGATCGCTTTAGTAAAAAATACATTTTGATGTAAGGAAGTACAAAGAGGTACATGTGTGCCGGATGTGACTTACGTATGTGGTTGTGACCAAGGAGCCTGTAAAACACCAGACCAGGAGTCCAGCCACGAACAGTTCTCTGTGTCGGCGCAAGAATGTCCACTCGTCCAAGATTCCGGTGATGATAGCCTCCAGTCCACCAAACTGGGGAAGGTCAATAAAAAAGTGGATGGTGGTGACGGTAATTATAATGATGATGATAATAGCTGATAATGATAATTATGCCATTATAATAATAGTGGTGGTGGTGATTATAATGATGAAGATGATATTAGATAATGAAGGTGGTGATAATGATAATGATGACATTATAATAATAGTGGTGGTGGTGATTATAATGATGAAGATGATATTAGATAATGAAGGTGGTGATAATGATAATGATGACATTATAATAATGATCAGGATGAGGATAATAATGATACTGATGACGACGAAATTGTCATAATGATGGTGATGATGATAATGATGATGACGATGCTAAATAATATAAAGCAACGACGACACAATAACGGTAGTGATTATAAAGATAAAGATGACATGATGATAATATTGATGATGATGGAGATGATGATGATTACAAGTTTGAAATTTATTTTTACAGTAATTAATTAAAAATTAAAGGTTTTTAAAAAAAGTGGAACCCGGAAGTTCTTGCACAACATTTATTCCAGGAATTTGTTCTAATTGCGAGTTGCAGGAATGGCGAATCATTTTTGCACAAAGAAATAATTCAAATGGAATTAATCCGATTCAGACCGCTTATGATTGTTTATTTAAAAATCTACGATTGTACATACATACCATTCTGTTTATATAAGAAAAGCTACTTCTTTACTTCGCCTCATTGGTCCTTTTTGTCGTCTATTTATTTATATAGCGACTTGAACGATTTCAACATAATGTATGAAGTGACCAGATCCGAGTGGGTATTATTGGCCCACTCTTTTCTATTTTAGCTGCCAATGTTTCTTTAACGTGTGCAGGTGAACGCGGGACCTCCTGTTTTTTTTTATATATTTCATCGAGCGAGTATCGGATCCCACTACCCAGAGACATTCTTCTTTCTCTCTTCTTCGTCCGATAACCCTAGTGTTTGTTGGGGCACCACTGACAGACTCCGTCTACATAGGGCTCATTGGGGCACCACTGACAGACTCCGTAAACCTAGGGCTCGTTGGGCACCACTGACAGACTCCGTCAACCTAGGGCTCATTGGGCACCACTGACAGACTCCGTTAACCTAGTGCTCGTTGGGGCACCACTGATAGACTCCGTCAACCTAGGGCTCGTTGGGGCACAACTGACAGACTTCGTCAACCTAGGGCTCGTTGGGGCACAACTGACAGACTTCGTCAACCTAGGGCTCGTTGGGGCACAACTGACAGACTTCGTCAACCTAGGGCTCGTTGGGGCACAACTGACAGACTTCGTCAACCTAGGGCTCGTTGGGGCACAACTGACAGACTTCGTCAACCTAGGGCTCGTTGGGGCACAACTGACAGACTTCGTCAACCTAGGGCTCGTTGGGGCACCACTGTCAGACTCCGTCAACCTAGGGCTCGTTGGGGCACCACTGACAGACTCCGTCAACCTAGGGCTCGTTGGGGCACCACTGACAGACTCCGTCACCCTTCTCAGTTTCTCTCCATCTTTAGTCATTTTTGGCACTCTGCAATTAAAGCAATATGGGACTCTTTCCATCACTTTTGTCTGGTACAATGCCGTGTCGCAGCAAGACCTGTAGATCGTGTAACGTGTCCGTACCATTTTAATTTCAGTTCTTTTACCCTTGACAGCAAAGTCTTTCATTGATTCTGTGAATCGTTGCATCTTGTTTGAGCACTTCCTCAGTTCCTCTATCAAAATAATCATTGAATGTCAATGTTTCACAGCCGTATAGAAATTCAGAAGCCATAAATATTTGTAATAATCCTATCTTTGTGAAAGTTAATGTTTGTTGTGCTTTCCAATATATAGTTAAATTTTGTTAATGTTACGACTCCTGTACAATTCTGCTATTGCTTCTGTTTTTGTGCAATCGACAGTGACGATGTAGCGCAGATACTTTAATCTACTGACGGCTTCATGTGCCTCTCCATTATTTTGATTTTTCTTTCAATGCCGTTGGTCTTGTTCGTCATTATTTTCATTTTGTTAGCATTGATCTTTATTCTGTATGCTCTTGATCTCTTATACAAACACTGAGCTCGAGCTCAAATACATCATCTGATAGAACATCTACAGCATGTGCGGAACGAAAGTCGGTAAAGTTCTGCTACAGATCTTTAATGGCGTCCATTATTCGGTCAATGATGTTATATTTGTTTATAATTGCGCTAAACGATTCATGTCAAATGCTTTCTTGACAGTAAATAAATACGTGCTACATCTTGCTGATGTTGAAGATGCTTTTCAGAGAGTAATCGAAAATATTTTCTTCTCTACGGTACTTCTTCGTGTTCGAAACCATTCTTTTTATTCGGTTGTGACATTACACTCTTGACAGACTAATGGGGGTCTATTTTCAGCAAAACTTTACATTTGTGACTGATACTACTTACTTTAGTGACTAATACCACTTACTTTGATGACTGATACTGCTTACTTTGATGACCTATACTACTTACTTTAGTGTCTGATACTGCTTACTTTGATGACCTATACTACTTACTTTAGTGTCTGATACTGCTTACTTTGATGACCTATACTACTTACTTTAGTGTCTGATACTGCTTACTTTGATGACCTATACACTTACTTTAGTGTCTGATACTGCTTACTTTGATGACCTATACTACTTACTTTAGTGTCTGATACTGCTTACTTTGATGTGTCTGATACTGCTTACTTTGATGAACTATACTACTTACTTTAGTGACTAATACCACTTACTTTGATGACTGATACTACTTACTTTAGTGACTGATACTACTTACTTTGATGACTGATACTACTTATTTTGGTGACTGATACTACTTACTTTGATGAGTGATACTACTTACTTTGGTGACTGATACTACTTACTTTGATGAGTGATACTACTTACTTTAGTGACTGATACTACTTACTTTGTTGACTGATACTACTTACTTTAGTGACTGATACTACTTACTTTGATGAGTGATACTACTTACTTTGTTGACTGATACTACATACTTTAGTGACTGATACTACTTACTTTAGTGACTGATACTACATACTTTAGTGACTGATACTACTTACTTTAGTGACTGATACTACATACTTTAGTCACTGATACTACTTACTTTAGTGACTGATACTACTTACTTTAGTGACTGATACTACATACTTTAGTGACTGATACTACTTACTTTGATGAGTGATACTACTTACTTTATTGACTGATACTACTTACTTTGATGAGTGATACTACTTACTTTAGTGACTGATACTACATACTTTAGTCACTGATACTACATACTTTAGTGACTGATACTACTTACTTTAGTGACTGATACTACATACTTTAGTGACTGATACTACTTACTTTAGTGACTGATACTACTTACTTTAGTGACTGATACTACATACTTTAGTGACTGATACTACTTACTTTAGTGACTGATACTACTTACTTTAGTGACTGATACTACTTACTTTAGTGACTGATACTACATACTTTAGTCACTGATACTACTTACTTTAGTGACTGATACTACTTACTTTAGTGACTGATACTACATACTTTAGTGACAGATACTACTTACTTTAGTGACTGATACTACTTACTTTAGTGACTGATACTACTTACTTTGGTGACTGATACTACTTACTTTGATGAGTGATACTACTTACTTTAGTGACTGATACTACTTACTTTGATGAGTGATACTACTTACTTTAGTGACTGATACTACTTACTTTGATGAGTGATACTACTTACTTTAGTGAGTGATACTACTTACTTTGCTGACTGATACTACTTACTTTAGTGACTGATACTACTTACTTTGGTGACTGATACTACTTACTTTGATGAGTGATACTACTTACTTTGGTGACTGATACTACTTACTTTGATGAGTGATACTACTTACTTTAGTGACTGATACTACTTACTTTAGTGACAGATACTACTTACTTTAGTGACTGATACTACTTACTTTAGTGACTGATACTACTTACTTTGATGAGTGATACTACTTACTTTAGTGACTGATACTACTTACTTTGCTGACTGAAACTACTTACTTTAGTGACTGATACTACTTACTTTGATGAGTGATACTACTTACTTTAGTGACTGATACTACTTACTTTGATGAGTGATACTACTTACTTTATTGACTGATACTACTTACTTTGATGAGTGATACTACTTACTTTAGTGACTGATACTACTTACTTTGATGAGTGATACTACTTACTTTAGTGACTGATACTACTTACTTTGCTGACTGAAACTACTTACTTTAGTGACTGATACTACTTACTTTGTTGACTGATACTACTTACTTTAGTGACTGATAC